>JBBMKC010011989.1:0-19065 GCA_037834085.1 Bipalium vagum | reverse complement strand
TCATAATAATAATAATAATAAAATAATTATTAATTAATTAATTATAAAGTACATCCAAATAAAAAGGGCAATTAATTATTTCTAGAAAGGATCTGATCTTGACAATGGCGAACCCAAATTGCCAAGATTAGATCAGGCTCCTCAAGGAGGGACTGATTTAGAATTATCGGTCTAAAAAAGGAATCGGCATTCCCCAATGATAAAGCTGGTCTACGATTGATTGATCGTTTAATCAGAATAATATATAAGGAGTTGGAATCCGCAGTGGATTACCACAGAATTGAGATCAAGAATATTGTTTAATTTTGATTGTCGGAAGAATTATTGCCAGTAGAAAAAAACCATTGTCATTAATTGAAGATTGCAGTAATTCTTATTGATGCCCTTTATGCGACAGGAGCCCACGACGGGTCCTTTGCGGTTAGGGGGTTTCTGAGCGGACCGGATTGGGTCAGCTAACCACCCTTTGGACCTGTCGTCACAATTGGTGAGAGTATATAAATTTTTATTCATTTTTTTTCTTTTATATTAACCTTTACGTATAGACACTTATTTGATATTGACATTTAATCATTTAATTAATTATTATCATTTGATTTTCAGTGTGATAAAATTTGATTTTTCTTTTGTATAAAAACACTTGATTACAGACATTTACTGATTATTTGAACCGTCTCGTTTGTATAGTTATTTTACAATAAAGAGTTGTTCATAATTGTTTGATTTAGTCAATTGCGTACACGTATAGGAACAAGTGAAGGGGTCAGTAACGTTTCGAGCTAAGGTTACGACAGGGTTTATAGTGAGATAATATCGTAACAAATATTAAAAATAAATAAATATTATATATATATATATAATTAAATATTAATAATTAATAATAATTTATCTATTTAAATTATATATTTTTATACGTTTATTATTATTATTATTATTTATTCACATTCACCAATTTTATATTTGCCTTAATAATTGGCAAACGGTGAACGAATTCCGTTAATTAATTTCCAAAGTAATTGCATAAAGTCCGAAATAGTTGGCATTTCGACGTGGCTGCCCCCATAATATATAAATTTGTGTACTTTCCTAAAACGTTGCAGATTTGTTTTTTTATAAATAAAAAAATCAATTATCGCCGGCCGGAATTTGAAAAATTATACTTTTAATAATCAGCTGATCTATTGATCATTATGTATGGTCCCACGAATTATTTATATAAAGATTTCCGACCTCAAAGAAGGAATATTTGGAAAACCTTCAATTCTTCCTAGACTGTTATCAGACGATTTGCATTTAATAAACCTCAGTGATAGATCAAAACTTTCATTAAAAATAGAACCATTCAACCGTGACCGTGTTAATCATTCTTCAGAAGTAATTTTGAATCGCCTTGATCTTCGACATTTGAGATAAATTTTTAACTGTCAAATTTTTTATGTAACAAATATTGAATAAATAAATGACCAAAATAACAATATAAAATAATAATAAAAATATTATTATTATTATTATTATTATTATTACTATTATTATTATTATTATTATTATTATTATTAATTAGATGTGATGTCATCAAAATTGAGACTCATTTAAATTTACCCAGAAATTCAGAAATCTCTTACTTTTTTGTATAAAAAAGATTTTTGCACCTCCTGACTGTTTTCGTATTAGAAGATTTTTACGATTAGAAGGGTAGACGAAGATATAACTGTTATTATTAGCATAAATTCCAGTATATTCTACAATTTTTTTAAAGGAAAATCAACCGACCTGTTAAATATGATTGTCTTTAGATGCGTCTAACTAACAATCCAAGGGTTGGTTAAATTCTCTTGGTTGAGTAAGGGTTCACTGTTTGATAATTTTTCAATTCACTTTTCATTTTGATTTCATTGTTATTTATTGATTTTTTGCATTCTACTACTGATTTCTATTGATTTTAATTTATTTGTTTGATATTTATTGACACTTCATATTTTTATTATTGATACTGATTTCATTTTTTTATTTAACATAGTGAACTATCGATCCATTTTTATGGTTAATGACTTATTATTTTTTTGTATATTTTATTTTTGACATTGGTTACGAGTGATAATCGATCTATTTGATTTCAATTATAACAGAAAATGGTGGTTAATTGAATATTTGACAATTTTTTATTCATTGTGTATTGTTATTTAAGCTTTTTTGTTGAACTGATTATTTTTCCTTCATTATTAACACCAATCATTAGTGATGGAAAAGATAACGATTCAAGATCTGAAATTCCTACTACTAGTTTAGTAATATATTAATATTTTTATATTATTATTATTATTATATTTTTCTATTTAATATTAAATATAATAGTTCGAATCTGAGTTGAAATGACTGGAGCATTTGGTTTTTGTTTTAAATGATTAATTAATCTCAAAGTGATATTACTTTTTAGTTTTTCTTTTGTAACAATATAGTATATTATTTAAATATATCGAAAGTGGTCGATATTTAGGTCACTGTGCTTCCATAAAACGCTCAGCTAATTAAAATATCACTCTGTAAGTCTGGTTTCTAAAAAAGTTGTATAACATAAGAAATATGAAATTCATAAATATTATCGATAAGTGATATCGATGTTCAACCAATAGTAATAAATGGATAATAATTTTGTGAAAATAAAGAGATATAATCTGTAAAAATATGGCCCTTAAAATTTTAATTATATTTTCCTCAAATATATAAAATATTCATGGGAAATGGAAAAACTGAAAGCTCTTGACTTGTGATATATATATTTTTTGTTTTATTACGACTGTTCTATGAAATAATTTCCATTTGAAATACATTCTGCAAAAATTAATTTCTAAAAGGAAAAAATAATCTATTTCTCCCCTTGTTAATTGATTTTCAATTATGAAAAATCAAATTTGCAAAAGATTTCCCATATAATTTTAATACATTTGTTTTAATGAAAGTGATATGAACTCTTAAGATTTGCAAGTAAATAAAATCAATTTATTTGTTTTAATAGATGATTTCAATAAGCGTTTCGATAAAGATTCTTTTTGTTAAAAGCGAATGAAAAATGAAAATCACTTAATTTTCCAACATATTCACCATTGTCAAATGTTAATAATAATAATAATAAAAATTATACTTTCTGAGAATATTCGATGTCTAGTCAGAACTAATTCGTTTTAATCGTAAGAATTGAAATTGTACCAATATCCAGTGCGGGCCTCTCTTACAATTACGGAAAAATAATAATTAATTGAAATTCCATTCATCTCCGAAAATTTTAGTAATTTTGTTTAAAATGACAAATTTAATTCTGTGGCTAAGTTTAATATCGGATCAAAAAAATTGCTAGAGAAATATATCATTCGTGAGTGATTTTCTCTTTGCCAAAATCAAAGATCAAATGGTTGAGACTTTTGATTAACATTCTCCAAATAATATACAATGACATGGTCTCGCTTTTTAATAATATAATGATAATAATAATAACAAAATAATTATATATTAAATGTTGAATCTTCGACTTTTTCTCATTTCGTTGTTTTAATAATAACGTTATTTGTTCATTTTATTTTTAAATTTGTTTCTTCAATCTGAATGATTATTATTATTAATATTTATAATTAATAATAATTTAATATTATGTATTATTTTATTATTAATAATATTTTTTATTATTATGTATATACGTATTATAATATTGGATTGTCTAAAATTTTTCCACCGATTTTGTGAATAGGCGACGAAGAACTACTACTGATATTTATATTGATATTTTATTTGTTTAAATATTTCAATTATATAAATTTAACAATCGCAACATTCAAATTGCTTAAAGAAGTTTGGCATTTTGTTAATGAATAAAAATTTACTTTTACTTAGAAATGAACATAAATAAAGAACAAATTGGATACCTTATGAAATTTTATTTTATTAAAGACAAAAGTGCAACGCAAGCTGAGAAAAAAATGGTGCGGTTTATTGTGCAAATCCCTTATCTGATAGAACAGTCCGTAAATGATTCCATCGATTTCGCTATGCGAAAAATATCGACGTCAAAGAAAAAACCTCGTTCTGGTCAGATACCATGTCAAAAATTCGATCAAATCATCAAAAGGTGGAGAAAGACAGACATATTGGCAGCCATAAAATCGCAGAAGGCTTCGGAATTCATTATGAAACCGCTTTAAACCATTTAAAGAAAGCTCTGTTTAACCTGGATTTATGGGTTTCGTATGATTAGACACCGAAAAATTTTAACCAAATTTCAATAATAAACCAAACAATGCTGAAAAAGAATTCTATCTAACCATTCTTGAAACATCTTATTTTGGATGACGAAAAGTGGATCGGATAGGAGAAAATGATAGAAAGCGCTCTTGGACAAAACTTGTTGAGACATCACAAGACTTGGCAATGCCAAAATTAAAGCCGAGGAAAGTAATACTTTGCATTTAATGGGATTACAGAGGAATTATTTACCAAGAAATACTCAAACCAGGTCAAAATGTTGACTCTGTTTTTCACCGTCAAAAATTAACTAGAAGTTCTTCAGTGACAGAATTCTAGCTTTACCAAAGAAATGGCAAGACTTACCGGTCAATCTACACATTAATCATAGCAGGGTGTGAAGACGTAACCCACCCAACATTACTGGTCTTTGTCTTACAACCGGCAACAACGCTGTGTAAACACAAACACTCCAGTATCAGATGCAGATCGTATCCTTTATGCCAGTAGAATCAACATACGACAATTCCTGTCGTGATGATAAGATCCAGCTGCCAAAGTTATCAAACGTCAAAGACGCTCTGGATTGCCAAGTGACACGGGGTCTTAACAGATCACGATAACCGACTTCATTAAGCACCAAAAATTCTATATTTTTATTTATGCTTTAAAAGAGCGTGTTACAATTTTTAAATCTATCCGAAATCTTCGTTAAAATAAGAGTAACTATTTTGGTCAACAAAATCCTTCTTCTTAGTTTATCGACATTCGAAAACAATGTCGATAAACTAAGAAGGGTACAACATTTTGAACTGAAAAGAAATAATATTAATGGCTGAATTCTCTTACGAAAAACGGATGTTCATTCTGCACCTTCAGTTTTTTGGGATAAAATGCTCAACACGAGACATTCCATAACTGGAATGCCTTGGAATATGGTGGAATGCCCTACAATGTTTTAACAGATGTAATTCACCCGATCGTTTTTGTTTTCGGTAACATATTGATGAAAATCTCACATAAAAATCATTATGAACCATAAATATAATTTTTTTCCAATTTAATAAATATAAAATAAAAATATGTTTTAGATCAATCAAATATTATTTATATTTTATTTTATTTTCAGCCACTCTACGATAAAGATTTATCTCTTCCTACCCACAATTTCACCAATTTCGTTACATTTCGGAATATATCAAAAATATTTGATTTTTTGTTTTATTAATTCGAATTAATTAAAATTATAAATAAATTTGTTTTTCCTTTCTCATTTATATTAAATATATTAAATATCAATATTATATTAAATATTATATATATATATATTATATTATATTTATATAATAATAATAATAATATTAATAATAATAATAAATGTTATTTATTACCTGAATTAATCCCAGTCTCACCTTCAAAACTATAACATGCCACAATGTAATTAGACCGGAATGATAATTTGGGAAGTATTAATGGTTTTTTAGAAATAGAAATTGGAGAGCGTCAACCAACATGCAGGGTGTACCTAAAGTAACCGAGCCGCAAACTTAAATAAAAAGTAGATATAAACAAAAAATTTTATAGGTATATGTTTAGTAATTACAAATGTTCAAAATGTTGACCTATAACTTCAATATAACACTGCGACACACTTTCTGGCTAGTTTCCTCTAAACTTTAGTTCCATTCGTTCCGAATACTTTATGTTTTTTGATCAATTGTCCTTGGCGTATTAGCATAAACTTCAACCTTTTGAACTCCCCATATGAGAAGAAAATCAGATGGTATCAGATTCGAGGATCTTGTAGATCATTCGGTGACTTTGGAGGCCTATGCATGACCATAACCCATATTGAGAAATCCAGAAGATTAAAATCAGATGAGCTAAGAGGCATGTTATTTCTTCCAGAAGCTTATATTTTCTTTCAGCGATGCTTTGGCTGTTTTTTTGAGACATTTTGTAACTTGGACCCCTATCTGTTGTAAAAATAGCCATGTTATCATAGTTGACTGAAAACCACGGGAAAACAATCGTTAGATAACCTTCCGTATTCAATTTAAAACCCTTTTCAAAAATTACTGTACGCACTTTTTACCATTTGTGATACCAGTCCGAAAACCATCACATCGCTGGACGGTTTTAACGTGGCAATTCTCTTAATGTCATCAAGGACACCTCTCGCACTTATATATGAGATGTATCTATCATTTCTACGGTTTGAACTTCGCCAATGGTGGAATACTTCTCACCAGAAGAGAGCATTTCTTTTTGTGTATCAACCTAAAGGGGTTTTAACTTGTCTAACCAAATATTTTATTCTAACTGCCATTTTTCGTGCTATTCTTGGGTTCAAGGCATTGTCAAAGTTTTCCGGGTTTGATTTCTTCTTGATATACCATTATTTTTGTAAATTTTAAAGTATGAATAATCTTTTTTACTGACTTCGGGTTATATTTATAAAAAATCTATTAAATTTGTTATTGAACCCCAATGACAACATAAATGTTAAGAAACACAAAGCTGTGTTCTATTTGATGAGTTTAAGAAAGTATTAAGGAAGCCCAAGAACAATCAATGTGGACCTTGGGAAGATATTTACATCGGAAGGAATGCGGGACTTTGCAAAACGCATAGACGAAGAAATTAAATATTCTAGCCCCTGTCAACAAACGGCCAGATCAAGAAACAATTTAGAACCGTCACATAACTTACCAATGCCACATTAGCCGAAAGAAAGAAATCAGATTCACATTAAATGCCACATTACAGAGTTCAATAGGAATCAGCCCAGCAGAAATAGTGTTCGGTAGAAAAATAAGTAGAAATTTATGGTCAAGCATTCTCAGATTGTCAGTCCAAGGGCAAAAGTAAAAAGAAAGTTCGAAGTGGAAGAGAAGATTCTTATAAAAGTGGAAGATCAAAACAAAGGCCAAGAGAGATTCATGGGACCCTGAAGATTGGCGCAGAAAATTCACAATCCAAGAGAAAAAATGATAAAAAACTGGAACGGAATGTCGAAAAGCTAAAAATTTCTTAACAGTTGTGGTACAAGGAAAATCTTAAGTCGGCGTGAATTTTTAATTAATATAAAATTTAGAAAGATTTGTGTAAATTAAATGATCTGCTGACATATATTTCCATGGCTTTTGAAATTGTTCGGATACTGAGATTTGTATTTTCTATATATTTCTTTTTTCTAATTCCATTGATCGTACATCAATGAGTATTGCTTTTTCAAATAAATATGAATTGATTTACTAAGAAGGCAAACTTCGATGCTATGTGGATCATTATTAACTCTAGAAACCCGGGAAAAATGAACGTCTTACAAACACGAAGTGCGTCAATTGATGTTTTACATTAATTTTTATTTCAAAACACATCAGTTGCATTTTCTAATTGAACATTTTCCACAAATCACTTTTTTGCACATCTGACATCGATCTGTTGTTCTATTTCTGCATTTACCAATTGCACATGTGCTCCTTTTCTTCGTTTCAGATAGACCGGAGTCATCATCTTTATTGTCCTTTGGGCTTTTATCAAATTGAGAATGTCCTGTGAGGTCTTCAAAAACTTTATGGATAAACTGTCAACGAGAAATTGTACTTCTGCACACGCTTTTATAAGCTATCCAAGCATTTATCTGGGAGAAGTCCAAAACATTATAAAAAACATGCATTGGCCATCCTCTACTCCTAGCGCTTGTGGAATATGTCCTTGACATTTGATCAATGACATCAACTCCAAATTTGTTCTAGTTATAAAATAAAACATTTTCGGGTTTTTTCTTAGGATTAGATACCCTTGGAATAATGACATCAGGATGTACCGTGCTCAAAATGGCAACAGATTTTGCTGTTTTGCACTGATATGACGTTAAAGTTATATGATTCGATGTTTCCATTATTAATGTATCATGAAGAGGTCCTTTTACCTTTATTAATTCAGGCAATGTTCTGGCTAATTTTATTTTACGGATAGAGACAAACAAAAGTGTCCGGATTTTTGTTTTTTAAAAAATCAAAGATTAATGATGACTTTGATGCGCGGAAACCGGTTTTCACATGTCATTCTCGGCTGTTTTAACCCAGTTATCATTCCTCTTCATTTTTTACCACGAGATTGTCATAGATATATCAAGTTCCTCAAAAAATAAATAAATAAATAAAAATATTTCAATTTCAAAAGAATTATTCAGTTAACAAAATATGAATATTTTTCAGAAAAGAAGAAAAATAAAAATCGATTAATTTGAAATTACTTTGACTTTCTGTTTGGAAATCATTCCTAATGAAAATGAAATATTTTTACTTCATTGATTTTGTAAAGATTGTTGAAAAATATTTTTCGATATTTCCATTTTCCACGAAAAATTCTTTTAAGTTATTTTAATAAGTTTTTGGTTTTTGGAAAAATCGGGTTTGGTTAGAGGAGATTTTTTCGAGCATTTTTCCTTTTTGAACATGTTTTCCAGTATATTTTTTAGTATATTCTTTTCTCAAAAACGTTAATGTCTCCGAATATCCGAGGATGGGGTGAAAAGAAAGGAACATCAATTGAATAAAATGGATATTTTTTGAGAAATACAACGGTCAGTGTGATTGCATTATGATTTTTCGCTCATTTCAATTTATCAGTCTTTGTAAGATATGTTTGAATCGAACAATTCCCGAAAGTTTTCAAAAAATGGACAAAATCGAACATCGTTTTGCGATCAAGTTTTTCACTCTGAAGGGCTTAACCCCAACCAAGATTGATAATCAAATGGATTCTGAACTTTGTGAGTTTGCTCCTTCAATTTCAACAAACGAAAAATTAACAGTTGAACTTACACGAAGTCGCATATTAATTGAATATGATAAAGGTTCAGGAAGAACATGCACATCAACAACTGATAAAGTTATTGAAAAACGTCTCAACGAAGTTTTGGATGATCATCGTATAAAAGTTTAAGAACTTGATCAAACTGCAAGGATTTCAAATGAACGCGTGCGAAAGATTCTACATGACCATTTAAATATGGAAAAAGTATCAGTAAGATGATTGCCACGTTTTCTGACCCTTTATCAAAAGGCTCCCAGAATGGATCTGTCAAACCTATGCTTGTAGCTGTTTCAGCGTACTTCAGTTGAATTTCTAGGGCGATTCGTTAAAGGAAAAGTTTTGGAAACCATTTTTCGGATACAAAGGGAATATTATTGATTGATTATCTAATAAAGGTGAAAACCATCACAGCAGTATATTATGCATTATTATTGAGAATAATTGAATGAGGACATCAAGATTAAATAACAGCATCTACAGACCAAAAATATGTTTTTTCATCATGACAATTCACCAGCTCATTCTTCAACAATTGCACATGGAAAACTACATGAACTACGACATGATTGTTTCCTCAACCACTGTACTCTCCGGATTTAACACCAGATGATTTTTTGTTTCCAAACTTAAAGAAATGGTTTTTTAGTAAACGATTCAGATCCAATAGGAAACTAATGCCTATTTAGAAGGTCTTGATAAATTATAATATGATGATAGAGTTAAAAGACTTTAATTTCGCTGGAATAATTGTTTGACCGAGAACTTTTTACCACACCATCGTAAAGAGACAATCAAATCATAATGGAAGCTTATCTTTACCATGTGGCTTGTTTTGAAGAGTTTTAGATAAATGGTATTTACAAGGTACAAGCTGAGAACATGTCACTCATGTTTTTGAAGTCAACTCTTTTTAACATTCCTTTGATGGAGCTCAATTTCATTTCTGAACTTGTTTAATTCTGAATAGTAGTGCAGTTTTATTGATTTAGAGCGGATAAATTCTCAAAATTAATGGATTGATTTTTTTAGGAGTTGCAATAATAAATAAATCTATTTTTCCTTTTTTTTTGAAGGAAGTTTCTATATATACTTTTGTTTAGTTTTAAAGGACATCCTGTTAAGACACCCAAAAAAACTATTCCTGATTGGTTTCAAATAGCCATTTGACACTGAAAAAAACGTGTATCGGAAATCTTATCCGAACCTGGTTTACTACGACGATCAAATGCGGCAAACTCAAAAAGCACTTCCAGGATGGATCATTGAACTAGACACCTTTATCGTCGATTGTTTAGGGTTATGGCCGAAGCGGATTACTGTCAATATTAACAATATTATCAAAACTTCCCAGTTTTGTAGAAGAAAATATCCAATACAATTGCCTTCTTTTGTGTTTCTTCAAATATTTAAATGGATCACCGCACAATGACTTTTCAACTAGATAAGTCCATGTCAAGTTTGGTTGCTTCAAATGCCAATAAAATTGCTGATAACATAATGATCGACATCGCAATAAAGTATTAAATATTTATTTATAATTAGTCAAGAAATCATCAACGCAAGGATATTTCAGCATTGTATATTTTGATGCAAAGTTCATTCAAGCAAGTACGAGTCCATAACGGATCCAAAAATGCCTCTCTTGGCTTTCATCTTATTCTTCAAGGTTTTCCAGAAGCTTTCCAGTGACCGTATTTTTTCATTGTTTACCGGATTTATAAATTTAATCTATAGTTAACTTTCTGGTGAATATATCCGGATTTTACAAAACTACTACTTTTAGGTATCGAGTACTATTAATTGATTTATATATTTTATTTGGGAAGTCCATTTTTTATTTTTATATCAATTATATATATATATATATATATATATATATATATATATAATGTAGCATAGGAAAAATATATAACGGGTGATAACTAGAAATCTGGACCAATTTAATCTTTATCGAAAAGTTAACAGATAACAATTTAAATTAAAATAAAATTATATTTCACATCAGACTTTACTCTAATAATAATATATTTTCATTAATGCACAACGGAGTATGGACAATGGTCGGCTACATGTCTCAACTTAGTCCTTATACCTTTGGACGCCTTTTATAAGTACTTTGTGTCTTTTTTTTCAACCAAAGTCTATTCAATGTTTTAATTGTTCAAAATTTTTTGTCTCCAGTTATTTTTATATACAAGAGATTTCAGAATACCAAAGATCCTTAGGCACAAAATGTATCTCTTTTGCTTTTAAAATTATTGAGTCTTTTTGGCGTAATGAGAAGAGGCTTTGTCCGACCAGAAGACAATGTTACCATCAAAATGATAGTCTTTCATAAAAAGAATTAAAATCTTGGACAGATATTCCTACTGGTATATTTTCTGATTAATTGCCAAACTTCCATGCTTAAGCCATGGCTTTGAAGCACATTTCTCAGAGATGACGATGTACAACATAAGCCTTTTTTCTGGAACTTGTATTTTTTATTAGATTGAGATGTAGTGGGACTTTTGGTATAAAATCGGTTATCTCCAGGCACTCGAAAATTGCTCAATTTTTATAATTATTGTATTAATTATAATTAATGTTTGGGATTTAATTTGATTTAATTGCCTCGGACAGTTATTTGTTTTACCTCCTCAATTAAATCAAAAATATAAGGCATTTAATTTAAATGTCACCTAACTTTATCGTTATTAGAAGACGAATCAGTGGATTTTAATATTCTGATCTTAATAATTGAGTTTAATATTTTTCAAGGACCAAAACGTATTCTATTTCAGGAATTATGTTCTTGTTGATTGTTGTCAACAAGCAAATTTCAGTCCCCAGATTCAATTGAATTAAGAACTAAAGCAAAGTAAAGAACTAAATCGTTTATTTTCACAGGTATTTTTTGAAAGAGTTTAAAGAAAATATAAAGTCTAAGAAATGGACGACACAAAACCATTGAAAAGGTTTCAAAAAATTGAAAAATTTACTCAATTTGGAGCGAAACTAATTCATACCAATTTCATTAATTTACGATGCATCCAGAAATTTTCCTGAAAGATGTGATTTATGTTCTATGGGTAAAGTTTGCTCTTTTCTAAATAAATATTTTTCTGACAACAAGGTTCTTATAGATGAAACAGATCTCACTTGATTTAAATGCCGCCAAATATGTATGGGCTTTAGATCATTGATTAAATAAAAAATAATATGTGCTTAACTCAAATTTCAACTAACGTCCTTTTAGAAAAATAACGTTAATAAAGTCTAACATATCCTTAGAAACCATAGAAATATAACAATTAGTTAAATTTCTTTAATTGTTTTACATTGTTCAGAAAGTTTTGCAGTTTTTTGTACATTCTTTTTAAAGCAGCACAAGTCAGTCGAAACAAAAGGTTTATTGATTTAAATAAATACCATTTGCGTTTACACACTTTAGCCAACGATTTGGTAGATTTTTTTACTTTTCTATACGATAGAATTCGAAAGACGTGTAGGCAATGAGCTGTTTAAATTCCCTTTTAAGTACCTCTTCATTGTGAAACCTTTTTCCAATCAAATAATTTTTAAAATGTTTGAATAAATGAAAATCGGTTGGCGAGAAATCAGGTGAATACGATGGATGTGGAAGAATTAAATAATATTAATGTTACAGGCATTACTGACCCTTGCACAAACAGACTATTATTATTTTCAAAGGTTGGCCTAAGATATGTAACCTTGGAGAGCCAGAATTTTATTATTGTATAATTATAACATTTAGGAATATATTAATTAAGTAAATTAGAAAATAGTCTTGGCAATCAGCTTCAGAACACGGATATAGACAATGTAAAATCTTCAGAAACGACTTTCATATATGACAATGGTCTTGAGAAATTATCTTAGAAGCATTATATTTTAATGTTAATCCCATTGTCCTAAAGCACTCTAAGAATTTTGATTGATGAAATCATGATTGATGAATTGTCAACTCTTTCCAGTAATCGAGGACTCAAAGTGAAGTACGATCAACTACCATTAGACGCTTTTTGGATTTCTGTTATGGAACAGTATCCAACTCTTAGTAAAAAGGCAATCAAAGTCTTACTACAATTCTCAACTTCGTACCTATGTGAACTGGATATCACAAATCGTCTTTGCAGTGAAATCAATATAGTAAATTCCCTTTTCAATAATGAAAGATCAAACCTCGAAGTACAATTTTTTCTGTATTGATTTTACCCAAAATTTTAAATTCAAATAATAAATGCATCGATATATTTATTTTAACAAAACGTGCAAATATTGTTTGATGGTTAAATATCAATGATTAAATCAATTTTTTTATAATTGCTATTAAAAATATTTATTTCGATAAAAGAAAATTAAGCTGCCAAAATCAATGATTATTTCGATACAACCTAATATTTATCTTACATTTATTTTATTCAAATGAGGTGGATAGTCCCTTTCTCTCTCTGTGACTATTGAGAAATACTTTCCCGAATATATGAATAATAATAGTAATAAAAATAATTTATTTATTTATTTGATATTTTCATTACAGTTCATCAACAGTAAATGCATTAAAGGAAAATAATTTTATTGAAGTATATTGTGAATAAAACCAATATAAAATAAAAACCAAATGAAAAATTAACAAAAACATTGAAACAGAATTGCTATTGAAGACCATTACATTCTAAAAATTGTAAAACAAATATGATACATTAAAAAATAAATAATGCAGAATGAATTTTTTAAATTAATAAAGTTTTTTTTAAAAAATGAGACTAGATTTTCCACCGGGAGGGTGATTTGTTCGAATTGTACTTCGAATTGGTTTTTCATCATCAATTTGCGTTCCTTTAGAAATAAAATTTAAAGAATAAATAAATAAATATCCAAAATAGAGAAACAAAAACATAACTGGTACTCCCAAAGAGCCATGAGAATAAAATGGAAATAAATCGTCAAACATGACCGGATTTAAGAGAATAAATTACAAAAATTATCGATTATATATGATGACATCAATAACTTGTCATTATTATTTCTCAATAAATTCACCATTGCCTTATCTCGTAATCGGTTTATCAATAAAATCTCAACCTACTGCCTAATTCTACCCTGATTGATAAGTTTACGATCTGTTGAATGTTTCTTAAGATTACGTAGTTATAATTAAAAAGGAGTTATATCAGAACTATAAGTAGGATACCTCAGAAGATTTGACCAAAAATACTCAATTGTCCAGGACGTGAATGGTTGCATCACTCCTGAAGAAGCAATAAATTACCACTTCCAGAATTTTCTTCATATGTTTCTACCTCTATCGATCTCAAAAATATTTTTTATCTATCTTCACCGACCTATAATAATAATCAATGAGTTTTACTCACATGTGATCCTAAAACACTATTATCTTCAGAAACATACAAAAGATGTTCCAGCTTTCAACATTTGTAAATCACCAGAAAATTTCCGCTCTTTTCATTCTTTTTAAGATATGAATTTTATATTGCTTTCTTCCACAGTTATTATACTTCTTAAGGAGCATGTCTTCATGATGGTTATAACTTTTAATTCACGACTTTGGTTACGATTAACAAACATTTCACGTTTTAGTACTGCTTTTGAACATTTGATTAGAACTACCACTTTCGTTGTTCACATTTAACCTTGTTCATATATTCTGAGTTTTTATTTTGATTGGATTTTTCTGATTGGATTATTTTCTTGCTATTTTCGAGAACGTCATCTGAAATATCACAAGAACGTCCAGATTTCTTTTCATTCAAAACAGACATTCAGCCTTTTTTAGAGTTGATAAAAATAAAAAATATAAAAATTGATAAAGTTGATAAAATACTTTTATACTTGATAACTAAATAGCATTTTCTTTATAAACATTTTTTAATTTGTAAACGATATACCATGTGTATGGTTGACAGATTTCTCAAAGCTTAAATTCAATAGCGCCCCACTATTTCACAACATTGGAATTCAGAATGAGATTATATAAAATCAATTGATCAATTAAAACAAATGATACATTGTGATAAATATCAATATAAAAGCTATAAAAAAAGGAATGCCTTGAATTTATATTTTACTCATTCTGATAAGGTCTGACACGTAGATGGTGCAACATTTTACACTTATATTCTGTAAGGGTTTATCACAATTCTTTTAAATTCATTCCAGGAAAGGTTTTTTGAATATCAACAATGCTGTCTGTTTCCAAATTGACACTCGTTTTTGGAAAACTGAATGTTATCCATTAAATCAGATGAAACGAAAGTGCAGTTCATCCGGATCAAAACTGTTCTACGTATTTCATTGCTGAACAAATCAGTTCCCAGTAAACTGAAATCAGGGAATAATTTGTGCTGCCTGCCGGAAACTGACTGGTGCAACCGTTAATAGAGGTCATAATAATTAAATATTTTAATGAAAAGAAGCGTTGGAACATGAATTATTTGAAATAGAAAAACTGATCGTCCTCAATTTAAATATTTATTTTCCTTAAGTAACAGAGGTCTAGCCAAAGAAGGAGTTCAAAGGGTTTTGGAATTTAAATGAGATCAGGAAACATAGTAATAACCACTTTTCGAGTGAGATATACCGGAGCAACGTGACAAGTCTGTCTTAATGAGACTGAGATTTTCATAATAATATTTATTTGTTATGAAGTAACAATGTGCACATTCGATATTTAAACATTCACTTTGGTTACTTGCAGTTTGAATAAGTAATAACACTGGCGGTACTCAGTGAAGGTCAAATGATAAAAAGATATAACATATAATATATTAAGTTGGTGCATTTTGCTGACCGTTTTTGAAGGAAATAAAATTCTTCGATAATTCTCGTTATATCTAATTACAAACTGGTGAGACCATCATTTTAAAAACCTACTGCAAATGTATTGACAGAATACATGAAACGTTGAAGAAACAGTGGTCAGGTTTGTCTGGCAGGCTTTGACCTAATCAGGGGTTTTATTTTGTAAGGTATTGTAAGGTAACGTCTGATAACGTTATGGCCAAAATGACTATTATAATCAAATAAATATTTGAAAATATCTGGATTTAAATTGTGAATTTCTCCGTCACCCTGCTCGCCAGACGTTCCACTATTCAAGTATCCAACTTAACCTCCACATGGACAAGTTTTGTTACTACTTGGAAAGCCATATAAAGGATATCAGATGAAAGGCAGGATTTCTTTAAATCTAGGATTTATGCACTGTCTAAAGAAGATTTTATCAAGTTTTTTCTCACTGTTACTGCATAAATCGAGACAAGACCACAAACACTTGCACCAGCCTAGTGATAATTAAAATTCTTTCAATTAAAGGTTTCGAGGGATATAGTGAAGTACGTTTTGAAGAGTTCGACATTAATACTAGGAAAAATAATAGAGAAACCAACCACTTAAGCTGAAGCTCGAATCCTGCATATTTCTACCGCCGCCACTGGTCGGAGGTCTCTGCATTTTCAGAGCCTGGTTTTTTGCGTCCTGCACAGAAACGTGGTTTTCGATTTTCGCTGATTCTTTGATATTTCTCGTTGGTACTTGAGCCGAAATGTCACCCAATTCACGTTGAACGGACAATTTGCCGAATTCACGCAACGTCTCATATCGATTGACTTTGTCGATCAACATTTTGCAATTGTTCTTCAATTCGATTTTTTCTCCCGTCGCATTTCCGACAAACACAGCAACGTTGAATTTTATTTGACCATTTACAATGACAAGTTCCGGAGCTCCGTTCAATGAGAGCCCATTGAAAATGTGCATATCATTATTCAAATGTTGCCCGCCAACAGTCTTGATCCGATCCGGATTCCAGACCACAATATCCGCAACACTGCCAACACCAATGTGCCCCCTTTCCGGGTACATGTTAAACAATTTCGCAGCATTTGTGCTCGTTGCGGCCACAAATTCACTTTCACTGATGATTCCCGTTCTCTAGAATGGCATTTCAATTTTCAATTAAACCAACTACTTACAATTAGTAAATAGTAAGTAAGACATTTGTAAAAATGAGCGGAAAAATAAAATATATAAAGTATAATATAAAATAACATTAAAGTAAAATAAAAATAATATAAAAATGATACAAAATATAATATAAAAGATTGTATAATATAAAATATTATATTATATAAAATATTGCGTAATGTGAAGTATAATATAATATAATATAAAATTATATAAAACAATATTAAAATAATATAAAATAAAGTATCATATTGAGACTATGATGTTAGAACGTGAATGACTACAATTATATTTTAATTTTTCACTCTAGAAAGCCACTATTGATTATTTTCTATTATTCATGTCTCTGAAAAAGAGCTGGCGATAGTCTAATTTTGTCCATGAGATTACATCGGTAGTCAGAGGTGACTCATCTCAGCCTCGAAGGGAGGGGGTGGGGAACGGGGAGAATGATTCTCTTTCTCGTTCTCAAACTCCACTGCCTGCTGCCACTGATTCACTGGCGATGATTCAGTGTGCGAGTTTCTTATAGGACCAACATGCACCAGACCCGGTTCGCCTCCGCGCAACAATGATTTCGTAGACAAAACAGAAATTCCTTACCACTCCTCTGTCCCACAATATTGACAGTCTCTCTTCTGTGCCTATTACTCCGTGGGGTATGTCACGAAAGTCTCTCTTCCCCTTGGAACGGTCTCCATTGCCGATTGTCGTATGTTGAGAAGAGACCATGTCAATATCTCCACAGTGGATGCTTCTAATAATGGCCTCGTCTGAATGGAAACAATATGGAAAAAAGCAGAGCAAAATCGATATGTCTATGATGAACGAGGAAATGGATACAGAAAATTACTTCATATTTTTCCACTTAGGACAATTTCTCTGAGCTCGTCAAATAATTGCCATATCCATTTTCTCGGCAAAATTTGCTTATTCCAATTACAAAATAAATTTATATTATTTTACTAATTTTATTAATTAATAATAAATATAAAATTATTATTTATTATTATTATTATTATCATTGTACAGAATGACTGCTACCATTAATAATAATAATAATAATATTGTTATTATTATTATTATTGTTTGTATATTGCTAGTATTATTACTTTATTATTATTATTATTATTATTATTATTATTATTATTATTATTATTATTATTATTATTATTATTATTATTAGAGTAATTTTCATTAACTTGATTCGTTAATCTCACTTTTTATCTATATTTTATGGACTTTCTGTACACAGATTCTAATCAACATTATTTTTTCCTTAGTCAATTTTCTTTCAATTAATTCTTTTTATTTTACTATCTATCGTTTGTGTGACAAGGAATAAGAAATTTCTTTCTAAATTAACTTTCTAAATATTGATTTTAATAAATAAAATATTGTAATTATCAAATCATAAGTCTAATGATATTGATCAAAAACGAAGATGATTGATTAAAACCAATTTTTGGAATACAAACAGCTGCGTTGCACTTTGACGTCGTTGGGTTTTATTTTCATTGATTCTGGGTTTATGAATAAAGTTCTTTTTTCAGTGTACTTTAATTTATCAGGGCAACGGTGATGGAGAAGAGAGATTTTTGACAAAATTAACATGGGAAAGATTTTGCCCTGTGTATTAGTCATCTCTCCTAACCTTACCTTTGTTAATATTATGAAATAATTATTGGCATCAATTTCAAATTTTATTTATTTTTCATTACTGTTTCAAAACCGATCTGACAGATGTTAAATCTATTTTAATTTTAAACACATCTGTGGCGATATTTATATCTTATATTAAAATATTACAAATATCTTCGAAAATAAAAAATTCTTTTTTTCTTTTAAATAAAAAATCGAAAGAATTAATCAATTCAAAATCACGAGAATTATTATTTTAATAACTAATAATAAAAAAATTAATAATAAAAAAAATTTTAAAAATAATGATGATGATAATAATAATAATAATAATAATAATAATAATAATAATAATAATAATAATAATAATAATAATAA
>JBBMKC010011889.1:0-19067 GCA_037834085.1 Bipalium vagum | reverse complement strand
GTTTTTAAGAAGTTTTTAGGATGATCACTAATAACAGTTCTAAGATCAAAAAGGTTAGATATCTGCATTGGTTGATCTGCCTGACTTGGGTATTGCAGAAAGATTTGATACTTGTGGGATTGATCCGCCTGGCTTAGGTATTGTAGAAGGATTTGATGCTTGTGGTTGACGTAGCCTCCACAAAATGAAAAAAAATATTTTTATGCAGTACTGGTGTAACTCTTTGCATTTAACAAAACTGTTTATAAAATTTAATTATACAACTAAATAAAATAAAATTTATGCAAATATTTATATTCTAACAGTATTGGTCATATCATTTTGCTTTAATAATATTTATTGATCCATATTTTTAAAACAAATGTAAGTACTTATTATTAACTAATTATTGATTTTACATCATAAAAACATGTAATCTGAATGAATTCTAATTTCTTTCAGCAATAAAAACAAAATGGGACGTAGGTCAAAAGACTACTCAGTTGATTTCAGAAATGTAATTCTAAAATTAAGAAATTATGGAATCAGCTTTGTTCAGATCTCCACGATGTTGAAATGCCCAAAGTCAACTGTTCAATCCATCCTGAATAAATATTTTAGTGAGATTGACCCTCTTGTCTCTACCTCGGAGTGATAGGCGAAGAATAAAAAACTGTCAGGAAAGATTGGATTATTCAGAGATGTGTCAAAAAGAATCGGCTTGCTTCGGCGGTTGCACTCTCTATACAATTGAATAAGGCGAATAATATAATTGTCTCGCCAACAAGTATTAGAAACCTACTGAGAGATACAGTCGAATGGTTAAGAAAAAACCTTTCATTTCAAAGAAAAGGTTAAGTAGGTCAGGAAACTTCTGAGTGATCACATGGATTGGACACAGTTCTATGGTTGAACGGAGGCAAATTTAATGTATTTGGGAGAGAAAAATTACAGCGTAGAGAACTGTGAAAGAAGAAATTAAGGTAGAATGCCTCCGATCGGCAGTTAAGCATGATGGTAGATTAGTCAAGGTATAAGGATGTTTTTCGAGTTGTGGGTAGGGAAATTACATTTCATCGATTGCATAATGAAAAAAGAAGACTGTCTTAATATTTTGAAAGAAAAATTGGTGCCTAACTGTCCAACACTTTGTTATGGAAAAATATTTCAAGTTTCAGCATGATAGGGATTCAAAACATACGATCAAGATTGTGAGCAAGCGGCTTGAGGTCATGAAATGGGTTGGTCAATCACCGGACATGAATTTATGGGCCTACTTAAAAAAAATTCAGGGAGAGGGAGATAATCGGAAAGGAAATATTAAAAGTATATCTCATAGAAAAATTCCTTCTGAATTTTGCAAAAAATTACCCAATCAATGAATAGATGTCAAATGGTGCTTAATAGGAAAGGAAGAGCAATAAAATATTAGACATGCTAGTTACATTTATTAGATTTTTGTTTATATGTTATAAATATAATCGTAAGAATAATTCTTCTGATCTTAATTAACCAATTTCCCAAGCCTATAAAATATTTTTTTATCTTTATGCTATTTGATACATTAAAATGCTGCAGATGTAATTACAATTATTTTTCAATAGTGCTATACTGCCTTATAAATCAAAATATTTTATAAATGAAGTGATCGTACGAATACTTCTTACAGACAATCATTATATATATATATATATATCATTAAACTTGGATGAACCCGATATATGACGATTGGTGCAAATCAATTGAGAAAGACCTAAATGTTCAAAAAGAAAAACAAGAAAAATGTTTATTCTACAACCATATAACAGTGGGGCAAAGGATAATTTTTTTCATATCGTACCTATTGAAGGCCTGTCTTTAAATGCCGGACAAAAAATCCAGCAGTCGAATTGCTGAACTATTTTCCACAAAAGTTTAGAAAATCAAATCAATATTTTTGTAACGTTATTTTTAAATAGCGTTGAAGTCGTGATCTTTGGAAAATCGAAAATACACTTTCGCTACATCTATTTAAAATCTGTACACAGAGAGGGAGAGAGAAAGAGACAGAAAGCGATAGAGAGATAGAAAGAGAACATGGGACATGATAGTCACACACATACACAAAACACGATTACACAAAACACTCACGATCACGCACACACACTTGCACACACAAAACCGTTGAGTTTTTTATCAAAACAAAATGCTTTTGATTGCTGCATCCAAATCCGGATCTTCTGATTGAGGATTTCCCGTTATTTCGCTATTCAGAGAATCTTTGTCGTGCACATTATTCCAATCACATTCCGATATCGGAGAATCGATACTCTGGAAAAAAATAATCAAAATCGCGCGGTGTTTCGTTTTATATAAAAAAGCTTTTTTATTGATTTAATTTTTCATACATCGACGGAAATATCCTGGATGTCGTAGTGACACAGCGAGTCGGGAAGATTTTCTGACGAATCAACAATGGTCGTGTCTTCTGCACAGCCCCTTACGCCTCCCCCTGCTTCTCCTTCTTCTAATCCTCCTCTTCCACTTGCTATGGGACATTCTACAAACGAAGAACCATCGTCACAAGACTGATGATATCCAACTGCTGATGATGCTAGGTCGGGAAAGACCGTTTGGGAATTCTGGATTTCGTTGTCTTGGAAATCAGTTGACGGAAGTAGTTCCAGAGCAGGTGGCAGGGGAGAACAAGAAGGAGAATCGATTGAAATTGGGCACGTGTTTCCATCTTTGTCGAATTGAAGCGAATTGAATGGTAACTGATCACCATTAATGTACATCAGTTTTTCGTGATCGAAAATGTCCTTTTCCAAATCAAGACGCATCCTCTTTATGATAAGGCTTTCTGGAATTTTATCTTTCTGTAAAAGAAACCAGAACAGGGTTATTGACATTTTACAAAAATATCGATAGTAGATTACGGTAGAGAAATTATCAAAATCAATGTTTGAAAATCCATAAATAGTAATATGTATAGTGAATAAAACAATTTATTTATTTATGAAAATTATTAAAATAACAGATTGAAAACACATCCTTAAATTAAAAAAATCAATACTACCAATTAGAATTATATTGGAAAATCAGTGCTATCAAGAAATTATAAAAGAATCAATAAATTGATTACAAAATGTTTACAAAATGTTGATTACAAAATATCAAGTCATCTATTTATATCAGAAGAAAATCTTGGAAAACGGAAATCCATAAATGCCAGTTTAAATAAAGCTTAATGTAACGGTCTTATCTAATAATTATTTTTACAAAAGCAACGAATCTTACAATAAAATAATATATTTTAAAAATTAAAAATAGATAATTTTATGAAAACTACTTAAAAATAATAATTAATTATTAAAGAAATTATTTTAAAAAGTTAATTCATCGGTTCTTAATTTTTAATTAAATATAATTGAAATTAATTAATTTTATTTAAAAATTCAAACTTATCACGCTATCTATTTTTATCAGAAAAATCTGGGTATGGAAATCGATAAATTAAATTCAACTTACAATTAACCTCCAATTTATCAGTTTATCTCAAAATTATATTGAAAAAACAATTTTAAAATAAACGAATAAATATTTGTTTAATTAAAAATCAATAATTTTACGAAAAGATACTTTATGAAAGTAATTATTAAATAAATTAATAATAACAAAATATTATAAATTTGCAGTTTTAATTAAAATTATTTGAAATTAACGAATTTTATTTGTTGTAAATATTAAAAAATAAAAAATATGAAAATCATTAAACAAAATTCACGTGATCCAGAAAGTTAACCATTCATCCTACATAACAAAAATGTAAATAGTTTCAAAAGAATTTCAAGGATTGTTGACGCACACATGACACACACACACAATTACAGTTTTCTGACAAATCACAATTCAGTTTTAAAGTACAAATATCGGAAAAAAGAGCGAAAAATATTTTTAAAAATTTATGGGAAAAATGTTAATTTGTCAAAATAATTAAATCGATTTTAGTTATATTTTCCTTTGTGACCAATTAAAAATAAATCGATATTTTTGTAATTGTTTCAAATTAAAGAATCGATCTCATTTAATGATTTTGTCCAGCAGGAAATAAAATAAATATAATTAAACTATTTAATGAAATGTAATTTAAAACAACGATTACAAGTTAATTAATTTTCGATTTTACTACTTTTGTGAAACATTTTATTTTTCATTAATTGTCCGAAAGAATGATCATATATCAAGTTGTCAGTGAATTCAGATCGATTTTATAAGTTAAAATGACAATTTGTAAATTATTGCTAATAGATCATTAGAGAATAACAAAAATATATGTTTGTGACAATTAAAAAATATTAACTAATGATAAAGAAACTAATTTTCAGAACTCATTGATAGAAGTTTGATGATTCTAATCAAGAAATGATTCCAGCAATAAGCAACAAAATGTTTTCATGTCAATGCTTGGTTTAAAAAATCAAAAAACTGTTATTTAATTTTCATTTAAAAAAGAAAAATATTTTTATCTACAAAATTTCTCTCTTTAAAATATTATCGAATGACTTTTACCATGAAGTCTAAAAAACGAATTTTAGTATAACAATCAATTAAATTTTCACTGAAGAGATCTATAAGAGTAATCAATTTCAAAATAGAGAATAATCAATTATTTAATTTGAAAAACAATAGTGACGAGAAATGAATGAAAGAAAAACTTAGAAAGTATAAGACAATCCGGAAAATTAATTGGAAATAAAAAAATAAGTACTGAATTAATAATTTACCTGGAGATTTAGAAAAAAACCACAATCAAATGTTTTTTTTTTGTTCTTAAATAATGTTCAATTAATCAATTTTCATTTGAAAAATCAACTTAATCATAACTTATTTTAAGTTTAATTAAAGTGAAATATCGATTTTTATATTAAAGAATTCTTTTGAAGCTCAGTGAACAGAAAAATTAATTTATGTAATATAAAAATCAGTTTCTAATTAGCACTGATTAAATTCGATAATCAATAATGTCTGTAACTGAAAATAACTGGTTTTCTGGTAATTTTTAATTTTAATAAATAATCAATTAGATTTTGATGAATTTTTAACAATATCAAATCACACTCAAAAATTTATTTGTTTTAATTAAAATCTTCATCAAATTTAGACTGATTAAGAACGACTACTTAAGTTTCACAAATCATTATCGAATTTCCAATTTCAATTGAATATTTCTATTTTTATTTAATAATTTTAATTTTTGTCGATATTAATTTTTATTTCATTTGTTTGAAAGTCTATTAAAAAACATCAATAATCTGAATTATTATTATCATTTTCTTATAAAAAATCAATTTAATCAGAAATATTAACCATGAGGAATTCTCACCTAATCAAAATAACATTTTAAAAATTTACTTTTTCATGTCTATTGTGTATTTCCAATTTTTAATAGTCCACTGCTCTTTTCGTCCTTTACCACGTACCCTGATAATTCCAGATTTATGAAATAAGTTAACATGTTTTTATTATGTAAATCCGAATTTCATAGTTTCATCATCATGGAACCTATTAAAATTCGAGATCGAATTAAATTAGGATATTGAGGTATAAGATTAGACATGTGCGGTGAAACATTGAAACTTTTCAAAATTAAGCTCTAATGATTCTTCCTAGAGGGGTTAAATATTTATGGCCTACCTTTATTATGATCAAACATATATTATTGTTTCTCTGGTTTTGACGTTGTACGAGATAGTTCTAACTTCTACCATTGTTTCAACAAAAATTGTTATCATCAATAATCATTGTTTCCAATTGATTTATTTTTGTTTCATCTCTTAAGAAAATCAATGTGATTTATAAAATTAATTCCGTTGTTGTCATATAATACAGTTTCTTTGCGTATATTGGTTGAAACATGCAAATCGTTGAACTTTTTTACAATCTTACGGTTATTATTTGACGATCCGTATCGATAATGGTTATCAATTTTCCTTCTTAAACTGTAATTTGATGACCAGGAACGAAATTTTATTAATCAATGTCGACATATTACCAAGTTTAAATTTTCGACGCCATACGAAGCATTTACCAAATACCATATCGGAAATGATCGTCACCGACCACTGAGAAAACATTGCACTTCAAAGACTTGGGAGACCGAAAAATTCAACGGAAGCCAAGTCATCAAAATATACAACCATTTGATTGCCAACCAAAATATTGGCCATGAAAAAAGGTACATTGTAATCGAAACTCTATTCTACATGATTTATTAACTTTCGGTCCTCCTCATCCAAACATAATTAGAGCAGTGAGAATTAAAAAATATTAAATTTGATAAAAACAAAAAATTGTCGTGATAAATCCATAATATACAGTTTTCAATAATATCGTTAAAGTACCCCGATCTTGTTCAAATATTGATTTTTGTTATTATTATTACAATAACATTTGTACTTTATTTACAGCTTAAACAGTCAAAATCGACCATAGTCTATTTTCATGCTCACTTGAGACGGTCTAAATATAATTTAATATTTGTATAGTTTAAATTTAGAAATATATCAAACTTTCTTTTTGATGATTATACATCTATAAACAATACCTTATTGTTAACCAATACCAATAACCATTAAATATCTATTTTAAAAATAAAATTCTCCCTTTTTCTCAAATAACTATTTGACTTTAAATATTAATTTAGAGAGAAAATCGGTATAAAAATCATAACGAAAAACAACAGTGATTCCATTTGAAAAATTTTAATAATAATAATAAAAAATTAATAATCCATCTGATTGCTCATTGTATATTCTCAAGAAAAGGACTCAAAATATAGGTTTTCTCATAATAAATCAAAGTTTTCAAAAAAGAAATTGGGTGAAGGTGTATTAAAATCGTGTAGAAATGATGGACAAAATATAGATCGAAGGCCAAAGGAGTATTTATATACCTAATGGATTTTTTCAAGGAAAAACAGTAAATTAGATTTGAAAAATGAAATTGCAAAGATTGTTCACCTGTTTTAAAATAAGAAATTTTGATTTTGGAAGGACTCAAATGAATAAAATTAGTAAGGAACTAGACATTGAGTAGGAAAAGATTGATCGAAATTTAAAGAAAATTGATAAAATAAGTAAGCCGGAGTATATGCAGTTTATTAATTTATAAGCAAAATCATCCATAGTTTTCATTTCAAAGAGAATTAATGGTTTCGATGATGCTATACATGATTTACGTAAGACAATCGCAAAGACAATGACCTAGAGAACCGATTGCAGTCACTTTAGCGTCAGATAGTCAGGAAAAAGAGAAATGCGAGTTGCTAAAACCAAGTGATACAATTTTTTAGTTGTTTATTGTAACAAGCTAGAAAGGCAAAACGAGAAAAGTTTTAAAAATTTTCCAGTTTTGTTCAATAGAAAGAAGTAATTCTCGGTAAGGACATGTCACGACTACAGATCACAAAGAGGAAAATTAAAGAGTTTAATTTTTATTTCGTATTTTACAATTTAAAAATTAGGTCTTCCAACTATCACATGTTCCACTCATTCAACATTTTTAGTAAAACTAATTTAGTTCTTCTATTTAATCCTCAATTTATTTTTACTTCCAGACTAGATAGTTACCACAAAACTAGTATAATGAAATTATTTTCTTAATGAAGTGCCATTGTAAAAGATAATGATTAAGTATTTCATTAATATATCTTTTCTGTGTACATATTTCCGACAAAAAGTTCTTAAAAAACCTTTTTTGGGGATGAAATAATAATAATAATAATAATAATAATAATAATAATAATAAAATTCGATTTGTGGAAAACGTTACATGGATTTTCCATTAGAATTTCTGAAGATTATATTCTCAGACCTGTACAGCATTTTCTTTGCAACCAAAACTCGTCAGAACACCTGGGAATGCTAAAATTCATTGATGAGTTAAAATATTCGTTTCTTTTCATAAATATTATTCATTTATTAATTGTCCAATGGTAAAAGATGATAATTTTAAAATATTCTTATTTTGATGATTAAAATTAGACAATTAAGTGTACCTTAAGTATATCTCCTCTTAAAAAGACAAAGAACTTATACATTTGCATAGTAACAATTCGAATTTTTAAAAAGTTATAATCCAAAAACTTGTAGTGTTTTTTGGAAATAATTAAATTACTTAATTTTATCACGGAGTGTAAAATTTTAAAAAAATATAAAAATCTTTAAATTTTTCAAAATTGTTGACACCCATTGTATTGCACAAATTGAAAAACAAGAATACAATCAATAATCACATTGATTATTTTTCTCTATTTTCACAATTGATTATAATAATTTATTAATCAATATTATATTAAAAAAAATTAATTTTAAGAATTAATATTTAATTTTCAAACATTGAAATGTAAACAAAATTGATTGGAATTGTTTAAAATAATAAAAAACGATAAAAAATATAAATTAATGCGAAATTGATAATTTTAAAAATATTATTTTAAGAGAATAATGCAATTTTAAATCAATAAAAACATGGTAAATCATCTTACTAATAATATATTCATCGAAAGAGCAGAAGTGATTCTTTTCAAGTTGGCACATTTCTTGTTCAATTCGCTGAAAGCGTTGTCAAGAATTTTATCCACTGAAAATTGTAAATACAACACGATTTGATTGGTGAAAAAAATCAAATGTTAAAAACCTTCGGTGGTTTTGACATCCTTGCTTTCCTCGAAGATGTGATATGGTAACAGTCTTTGAACAGCGTCCGTCATGTCCGTGAATGGTGTCAAATAATCTGGCATCAGTACAGCTTTGTGACTGTCAAGCAGTACTTTTCGCATGTTGTTATAGCGACGTGATCTGGCCGGCTTCATTTCATTGTTTGCATTGGCATTGGGAAGAAATTCGCCTCGGAACAATGCATTTACCGGTTGTTGTGTTGTCGCTGCTGATGTTGGTGCCGCTGTTGCCAGTGTTATCGTGTTGGGGGTTTTCACATTTCTCTTTTGACGAATCAATGTCTTTTTGTTGCAATCTCGAATTATAGAGGACGAAGACAATATGTTGCTGGTATTGTTGGTTTGTTGAGTAATAGGTAACCGTGTAGCGAGGATGATTCCATTTGTACCTGGAGAAGCTATAGAAATGCGTTGGAGTAAAAGAAATTAAAATAATAGTTTATCGACAAAACTTTTTAATCATGTAAATTCCTCGTCTTTTATATTCATATTTCCAAATTCTAAAATTTCACTAATCAAAAAATCTTTCTAAATCAGAAAAAAGACGAAAGATAATATCGTAAAAATAGATTGATTAAAAATGAAAATAATACAGATAATTAATAAAACAATCGTATGTCATATAATACTAAGCATCGATAGTTTCTAATTTGATAAGACCCACAATAATTTAATTGGCTGATATCATGGTTATACTAAAATCAAAAATAAACATTTTTTATTTTCAATTTTTAAAAAAAGCTTCAGAAAAAGAGATCGAGCAATTGTGAAAGAATAACTGAACTATTATTAAATGTGGAGAAAAGAAATATTCTTGAGCGATCTAGACAACTTCAATAATCATGTCAAGTTGATGAAATTTAAAAATGCCTGAAAATCAATACATTTCTGATATTAAATCACAAAATATAACTAGCACTTTTATGGTAAATAATTGTGCAACACATTTCAATTCTATCCCATTCTATTATTACTGACTGAGAGATAGAAAGATATTATATGCTCGTATATTGAAATTAATGTTATTATTTAGAATTTTTATTTTACTGTTGCTTACAAGTGACAATTTTTAAATCAGATCAAAGAAGAATATCTTTCGATTTTATAATGTGATGAAGAAAGTTTTCAATACTTCTGATTTGAATTATTAAACTCAGTATGAGAAGTTTAAACCACAATTGTGGGAAATCTGTAGCTCAGTCATTTCTTATTTAAATTTATTTTTTATTGAATAAATTTCCTGGTAATAGTACTTTTTCGTAGCACATCTGCAAATTAGTTTTCTCGTGGGAGAATTTCACATTTTTTGATAAGCAGATAATATTTTTTTAAAAAATCAATTAAATATGAAGAAATATTTATACTAATAATGATTTTTAATTTAAAATCGAAAATTTAATTTACTTGTTTTCATTTATTTTTGAAAATATTAAAAAATTAAAAATAGAAAATTTTAGTAATTAGTAAAAATTAAACTAAAGTTGATATTTAATAAATTAGATTTTAAAAAATTGACATTATAATGATTATTATTTAAAAATAGCTTTGAAATAGTGATTAACAATATAACTACCGACATCTTTTAAAACAAAAATCTATTAATAGTTGTAAATATCTTTAATAGAAAATTATCAGATATCCTTTTATTCAAAAGTCAATAGATTCTTGAAAATTGATTATTGCATATATTTCACATTGAGATTATTTAAAAGAAATAAATTTATTGACAACACAATTACAGTTTCTTTAAAAAAACAATAATTTACAATTAAATTTAACAAATATAATTATTTTGGAAAACAATTTTCCATTGTTTTAAACAGCTTATATATTAAAATAAAACTCAATATAAACATTAACTATAACAAAAAAATTGTTATTATGTTTCAATATTTTTAATAAAATTAATAAATTAAAATTATTTTTAAAATATATCAATTATGTAATAGTCGTAAATACTAAAATTTTTAAAATATATTAATTAATTAAAATAAATGAAAATAATAATAATTAGTAACATTGAAAAAATATTGATTAAATTAATAGCAGTTATAAAATTAATGATAATAATAATTTAATAATAATTATTATTATAAAAAATATTTATTAATAATTAAAATAAATAATATTAAGTAATTTTATTATTACTATTATTATTATTCTTTTAAAAATAATCAAAAGGAAATACCAATCCAAATATAAACCCAAATATAAATATAATATTAAATATAAATACAAATGACAAAAAGATTAAAAATATTTAAAGTAAATTACTATTAATAATTTAAGAAATGCAAAAAATTATTATTATTATTATTATTAATACAATAAAATTAACATGAATGTTATTATTATTATTAATTGATAATTACTGGGTTTTATTTTAGATATCCAGATAATTTAATGTACAATCCAAATTTAAAGAGTTTCCCATTAGTAACCATGACTGCCACTGTCTAGCAGAAGAATAATAATGGTTATAATTATGAACAATACAGTGAATCATTAAATTTAAACTTTCAGTTTCTTTATTAAGTTAAAAACAAAGAAAAAACAGTAGTAACTCTTTTTCATTTCAGTGTTACAGAAAGAAAAATATAAATAAAAATCCATAACGGTACTTTCACTTCCAATCAATAAGAAACAAAAATAATCCATAATTAAAATTCATCAGCAAAAATTGGTACATGATTGGAGCTGTAATTCCACGCTATAAAGTAATAATCAAATGGAAAGGGGCTTTTTTGAGATTAATTTTCATTTGTATCGATTTATTATTAAAATCCAACAAGAAAGGTTCACTTTACCTGTTGGTTGGATTGCGATATTTTTCGATTGATTAATCACGTTAGATGATTGGACTAAATTGGCGTCACAAAACTGGTTTTGAGGAACGGTCAACAGCACGGAATTGATGGGATAGACTTGTTTTGCAATGTTCAAACCTTGGATTGGCGGCTTATTGCAGACAATATTCGGTGCTGGCTGATTTAATATTTGATTGAGAACTAACGATGGCCTCTGTTGCATCATCTTGCGCTTAATTGATTAGATTTTGTAATAATCAATCAAAATACTGATTGGGGTGGAGTATTGTGGTTTTAGTTAGCAGTTGATTAATTGTCATTTTCAAAAAATAGAAGACATTTAGATATGGTTAAAACTTCATTCACTTTTAAAATTATTGATAATCAATATTATTAGGTGTCCAAATAAGTTCTTGCCGAATTTTTTTATAAAAGTAAAAGTCAACATTTTTAATTTTAGGTATATCTATTAATCAAAATATGATCCATGAAATTGTATGACTTTTTCCCAACGGTCTTGCAACAAAATAATGCCATTTTCATTAAAAAAACCTTTTTTCTTATTGATCGCCATTTTGACTGCTGAAAAACTTTAAATATGACTTAAAAATATTTGAAAAATCAAATTACACACTTGATTGAATTTAATCTAATAAAAAAATTGATTTTCTGAGTAATAATAATAAAATATTTCATGAAACGTCAATTTAATAAAATCGGTAAGAACTTATTTGGACACCTAATAGAAAAAACAAAATAAATATGTAATAAATATACAATAAAGGAAATCAATATTATACACCTTATTCGGCGTTTTCATTTGAGAATTAAACTAATTTAAATGTCAACAAAAGTTATCAAGAATATAAAGTCAAATAAAAATGAGCTAGAAGCCAAGAAATGGGATGTAAGTAGTTTTTCACTTTAACTGCCATAAAAATATGTTGAGTTTGCTACTATTATGATCATCTATATTATTTTTGTAAGGTCTATTACTAACAATTGTTAAATATTTTTTGTAATTATTAATTTCATTTATTATTATTATTATTATTATTATTATTATTATTATTATATAATCATTTATAAAATAAATAAAATTGAAAAAAATAATTGTCGTAATTTTGAGAGAACTTTGCAATTGTAAAAATCTAGTAGACTCCTGTGTATCTAGAATATTCAATTGATTGTTTTGTTCACAACCACGCACAGAAGTATGTCGATGGTAAGTGGTAAATTTCTATTTGATAAAAAAACTTTTTATGCAGTTTTTCATTTTACTATTATTTTATATTGTTGTAAGAATATTTTCAAGTAATAAAACCGGTTGAACTATATATACATATATACTGATTTATTGATATTAATAATAGAGCAAGGTCATTTAAATCAACGCTCGCACAACTTTCACCGTCACCACCACCGTTACCATCCGACATATATGGCGTAATATTTATCTTAATAAATCAATACTACCGTATTTTTGTGGAAAGATCATATACCATTCATAAATCGTTATCAAATTTAAAGACGTAATTGATAAGTCATTTGAAAATAATCTATAATGAGAAGTATTGACCAGATGAGGGGAGTGAATAACATTTTAAAAAAACGACGAAGATTTTCAAATTTTATAAGTTGGAAAAACCAAAGGTAACATAAAAAATTCGTTCACTGTGATTTGTGAAAATCATTAGTTTTATTGCATAAAAAACTACGCTGCACAATCAAAATAAAAAATATTGGAAATTCGATAATAATATATTTTTTCAAGAGAATTATTTATATGTTCTAAAATTTTTGAAAATTGAAATATTCCAGTTTTTTATAAAAAAGAAGTTTGAACAAATATTTGGTTGGATTTTAATCTTTTTGGCTAAATTTCAATTTTTAATATTTGGTTATCGGTTTACACTTTCTTTAGATTTTAAATAAAAATTGATTTTTGATTAATTTAAATCCAAAATCTCCATTTAATCTCATGGTTAAAAAATTAATAGAAACATTGACTTTTCTATAATTGATTTAAATTCAATTATAAAATAAATTTTTCATAATTAATAATTATTGATTGGAATATATACTAACGAAAAATATCATCAATAAAATAAATACATTCAATCTGTTACCTTTTTAATGTTAAATTTTTTAAAAAATCCATTTTAGTCTCAATAGTGTCCAACACAATCGAATTTTTGCCTTTATTTTTACTGATTTTTCAGTTCAAATCTTTAAAAATTTTGCGAATCTCATTTTTTTAAAATCAATATAGAATTGTCAGTAAATTATCAGAAATTTTCATTTTCACAGTAGGAAAAACGAAGCAATACATTCTTTCAAAAACCAGGGCAACTGGGAAAATAAGAACCAAAGATGAACTTAATTATTATTGATATATAATTTTGAAAATATGAAAATTCAATAAAATTGAATAATACAGGACATGAATACTGCCAGAAAAAAATTGTTCATTTTTTGGCCAATTTAATTACAAAAGAAAGCTAATTGTAATCATATACCATCTTCTCATTTTTGACAAAGAAAATATAACTATAAAACAACATGGGGGAAAGGACAAAAGCCAAATTAAAAATGACTATGAATAACGGAACTATCAAAGAAATCTTATTTCCCAATAGTTTTAAAAAAACTAAGCCGTTTCCAAAAAAATCGATGAGCACGGCACGCAAATTTCCAAGTGTCACTTTTCAAATATTGACAAACAAGGTCATTGTCTGTAATTATAATTTCCATAAATTGTAATTTGAGCCTAATTTATTTATTTTCATGGAAAAATAATTTTCCATCAAATTATAATATCAATGAAATTAAACTGAGTAATTTTTATATAATATTAAATATTAATTTAATATATATTTTTACACATTAAAATGTTTTGGAGGTTTGTGTAGAAATAACAATGAAGATTGTGCCAGGTAACTTTTATATTATCCAAGCGATAAATTGAATAATGAAAATTCTAAAAAGTAAAAATTGAGTCTAAGAATTAATTTCCACTGCATGACCCTAAAGTTACGTAATTCGATACTGACACTTGTGCATGTTTCTGTTATGTATGTGTCTCAGAAATTAATTGACAGTGGTTCTTGAACCAATGAAAATTGAAACTGTTATATGATGATAGATGGCAAGCCAAATTCTCTATATGGAACTTTACAATTGATGTGCTCCTTTGTTACGAAAGTTAAAAATAAAATTATCAATGGGAGCAGAAAAAATCAATATTTTTAAAATATCAAGATGTTACAAGTAACCGAACCGCTGATAGAGAGAGAAAAAGAAAAGAAAGTAGAAAGAAAATTGTGACTGGAGGCACTTTGATTATCAAGAAAACCACAAACATCAAAGAAAAAAGCGAGTACAGTGACAGGTGACTGGGATTGATAAACTAGAACCATGGTTCAAACTCTAGACCATTGGTCATACAAAACACTTCACTCACTTGCTCCGCTTGATAAACTTGCAAAATTTCCATTTGCCTTTGCTGATTTCCAACGGAAATCAATATTTTCTCCATTTCCACTTTCTGATTTCTGGTCATTCTCAACTGATATTTCTGTTGATTCAACCGAAACTCCACAAGCACCGTTTCTTCGTTCGTATTGAATTTAGTCAACAGTTTATTGTTGTGAAGCAGAGCACAAATTTCCTGGTACTGAAATGGAAACATAAAAATTACATAAATGTGGGAAATCGGTCAATTGATCAATATTCACCAACCTTTTCTAAATTCAGTGTAGTGGTCTGAGTGGTTATCAATTTCTGATCGAAATTGGAGCTATTTAGTTGATCTTTAATCGTTTTCTGGTAATCATTCATTAGCTGCTGTGATGCCTGGTCTATAGATGGTGCCAGTATCAGATCACTGTTGATATTTATCGTGTTTCCATTAGCCAATGAAATCGATTTGATATTTTGAGGCGATTTCTCTACAGATTTGGAAGGTAACAAAAACTTTTTGTTCTGAAACAATTAAAATCAAGCATTACATCGATGAATTTTTGACAAATTGGAAAATTGGATATCAAAGCAATTACGAAAACCAATGTGTACGATTAAGCGTGATAAGTCGAAATATCAATCAAATCATAACGAGCTTAATAAAAATAAGATTCCAATTGATCTTCATTTACCATTTAACTTAATTAGAAAATTTCAAATTTCGCCGATCGATTTTAAAATTATAAGATGTTTACTGAAAGTTTTCTTGGATGAATCAATAGAAAAATGAAATATGATTCAAATTTTTAAATAATCTATTGATATTTAAAGAAAATAAGCTATATAAAACCAAAATTTAAAAAATTGAATAAAACTCAACAAAAACACCACTGTTAACAACAGAAACATGAACTTTGAAAATAAAATTCTTTATTTTTTTGAGACAATTTCTTTACAGATGTTTAAGAAAACAATATTTTTTTATTCTGAACCTATGATTATCATACCGATAAATTTCTAATCAAATGGAAAAATCCTTTCCAAGAATTTAGGACAATCACAAAATCAATATGTAGTAATTCGTATTGAGAACTCGAGATATCAATCGAATAAAAAAATTTATAACAAAACATGATCTTTAACAGTGAGATTGATAGCACATTCTAATTTTGGTCGATCGATTTTTAAATTATAAAAACTGTATTATTTCTTTATTGACATTTATCTTGAATAATCAATACAAAAGTGAATTATAAATTTAAAAATAACCTATAAAACAGAATTTTAAAAATCAATATTATCATAAACATAAAATTGATTTTAGATAATGTGAAATCGTTCTTAATCTTTGACAGAATTTCAATTCTTCAATATTCCAGGAATATTTTATCCCATTTTTAATAGAGAAACAGAGAAAAAAGATTTTTATTTTTAAGACAATAGCAGAAATTATTATCAGAGTTGACAACTGTTTTCATACAAAGGAAACAACGAGAAATCCACTTGTGTTTGTAAGCATTATAATTGATTCTTCGCAAAAGAATATCGATTTTCAAAATCGATATACATTTTACGAAAACATGAATGGTAAAAACAAATAAAGCACCTTTTGTGGCTAAGATTCTTTTTATCAATTTCAAGTTTCCTAAAAAATGAATTTTTTAAACGATTCAAAATTATTAAAACAGAATTGATTGTTCAACAATAGCGAAACTCTATCACGGCCTCTTTATTCGTTTGTATAACATAATATAACTGGGTGATCTAATGCCTTTTCTCCCGTTATAACACGGAAATGATGAGCTAAATTTTCCTTACAGATACAAAGTTGGTTTTGTTTCAAAACAAAAATCATCTTGATTAAGAAAGAAAGGGAACTGTGGTATCTTTAAAAAGATATTGAATGAAAATTGAATAAATAAAAAATTAATAATAATGTTGATAATAGATTAATGGACATTGGTTAAAAGCAATTTATCAATTAAATTATTGAAAAGCTGTTAAATTACAAAATAATAACGACCGACAAACTTTAAAAACATGAAATTAGAGATGTTTAATATTAATATACCTACAATTGAGTTTTGATTGATTTTTTGAACATTCTGATCAACGACTTTGTAAGGCATTTGAACTAAGATCGCAGTTTGGATTGGTTGTGTGGTCTGTTGCAAATTTTGAGCAAATTGCACTAATCTTCCATCAGGAAGTTGAATCAAAGTTTTTTGGTTAGACAAAGGCTGCTTGAAATTTGGGTTTTGAATTGATACTGAATCTTGAGGTACATTTTGCAAAATTGTAGTATTATTAGGTAAATTAATATTCATAATATTAACATTTTGTTGCAGAAATGGAAGAGAATTGATAATATTAGCTGATTGGCTAGACGTAGTGTCATTATTGGAATTTGTGTTTACTTTGAATTCTTCAACATTGATATTAGATAAATTATTTTGAATACAATGAGAAAATTCCGATAAGCTACTGGAGCTTTGTATATTTAAATTAGACTCCAAACGACTTGGATATTCAGAACGAATGGGAGTTACTCTTTGAACAGGACTTAAAATTTTGAATTTAAATACCTTTAATTACACAATATAATAATAAATTTCTTACCGATTTGAATTTTCCATAAAATAAATTAAAACATTTAGAATATGTTATTTATTATATTTATTTAGTTTGAATAAATTACTATAATAAAACAAAAGAAATACCAATTAAAATATTAAATAATTGATAAATTATTTGACTTATATTTTAAAAAGTATATTTTACATTAAAGGTACTTTAATATTTTTAATTGGTTTTAAAAACATATTTTAAGATATAATAGGAAAGATTTTCATAATTCTTTTTATGTTAAATATCATTTAAATAAAAATATTTTAAGCAAACCTTCAACATTTAAAATAAATAAATACTTTAAAACTCAGAATTAAAATTCTTAATTTTGATGTTATTAATAATAATATTATTATAATTTAAATAATTAGGTCTTTTAATTCTATTTTCAATTACGATTTTTAAAGTAACAATAATTTTTTATTTTTGTAGTAAAAAAAAATTTTTTTGAGAATCAAACTAGTACATACCTTTTAAATCCATATTCCATCAGACACGTCTTTGTATCTTATTTTTAATATAGTATAAAATATTCAAATCATTCATTAGTACAAATATTCAAGGTAAATCTTCATTCCACATGTAAAAAAACTGTTTAATGACAACTCATGCCATTTCCTTTTAGAAGAAATTTTTATATATAAAGCTAAGAATTTGGAATTCCATCGATAAATGCTGCCGGTATAGCTAGTGACTCCAAAACTGGCCACTGGGGTCTAGATTGTGAACTCTTCTTCAAACTTGGTGGTCGCTTTGAAATAGTCTATTCAAACAAAAGCCATCTGCTAAGAGTCAGACTACACCTGGTATTCATGCCATAAGGCAGACATCAAAAGTTTTTACAATCACTCGTACCGCCACGTGCTAAACGCACTGATCCGCTTATCTACTTGTTAAGATCCTAAGACGGATGGTTAAGTGATATTAAACACGGAGCTTAATTTGGGCTTAGGTTTCATCGGTTGAAGGTTGCTTAAGGTTGTGTTCGTTATTTAATTAAGGAACGATACTGAAGGAACTTTACTGAAGGAACGATATAAGCTTTAATACTTTTATTTGATCTCAAATAAAGTCTAAAATTTACAATTATATGATTGATAACGAATGACATCGATCTTGACTGATAACCAAGGATTTTGTTAATTATAATTTTCTTTTTTTTTTGAAAAACCCTCTCGCACTTAAGCTCAGAGGTCCTCCATAAAGAATAAAAATATAATTCACCGCCATACTTAGCGTGCGAATTATGAACAGTCAAACAAAAAAATATAAGGAATAGGAGCGAAAACGTTAAATGATCCTCAGGTTCTGGCCTGAGTACTTATTTACTTATTTAGTACAAACTATGTCTTGTCTAACAAGACACGTCTGTTTAATAACGCAACCAAATGTTTGTAATAATTATTTTAGATCGAGCTAGTCTTATAATCCTTCGGATATAAGCTAGATTTATATTATATTATTTATATGAA
>JBBMKC010011778.1:0-19068 GCA_037834085.1 Bipalium vagum | reverse complement strand
GTGTCAATAAAGTTTTGAAAAGTAATTAGTTTTCTCAGTTAATTCAAATTCATTTAGTCGATTAAAAATCATATTTAAGAACACGCATAAAAGTCAACCTTCTACCGTTAAGCTCTTAGTGTTAGCTCCAAATTTAAGAGACTTAACATCATTATGATATGAAAACAGATCAATATCGAAGTAGAAAAAGAAGAATTTGGCAAAGACTTAAGTCCATGCAATTACTGACTATGGAGTCATATACAACCAGTAGTTTATCATGAGAATCAGCCTAAAACTAAAAAAGAATTGATTTCCCTTAAAAAATAATAGCAGTGGCAAGCATTTCTCGTCTGACAACTACAGCACCCATTGAAAACTTGGTTGCTCAATTGGAACCTGTAGTGGCTGAAAAAATGTTCCTGACTTGATTATAAAATTACATTAAATTGTACTATAACTTACCTATTTTTATTGATAATAAATTATTTTTATTTTGAAGTGACTTATGAAACAGCTTTTATATGCCATTTAATTGAATCGATTATATGGTTAGACCGTTATTGTTCTATTTTATTTCGACGGTTTTAAAACGATCTTGAGATATCAGATCTAGACTACTGATAACCTTTTTATTAACACTTTTTATTAACATCAAATAAAAGTTTTAAACTTCCCTTTCGTTGATTTATAAATCTTTGTCGGGCATTAGCAAACACAATCACTAAGGATTTTAGAGTCAGGTTGACAATTAAACAACCGAATTGGAGATATTAAAATTTGAAATGCATTTATTAAATTATAAATTACTAAAGTTGAGTTGTGAGCCCTGGGGGAGAGGTGGTAATTAGGTTGGAAAATCTAGGAAGAATTCTATAATCATAATAGTAATGAGCAGAATGTAGTTAAAAATAAATAAAATATGAACATCGTTGGATATTAATTTAATAGAAGAATTGAATTTTATGTTGGCAGGTTTATTAAGAATTCTAGTCACATGTAATTGCCTTAATTTGGAAGGAAACCAATAAACTTGTAATGTCTGAAGAACTTTGAATGAGAACAGTTTACGTCATCCCAAAGGAGAGTACCGATATGTTTAAGAAGGGTAAACCGAACTGTGGAAATCTCCATACTGTAAATTAGCGTCGTGTTATGTGAACACTTCGCGACAATACGAGTAATAAAACAATTTTAACAAAAAATAAATGTAAGTAAAATGAAAAATTACTTAGAATTTTAACTAAATTTTGGGAAAATATTAATAGGTATCTAAAATACTTATTATCTATTAATATATATTAATAAAGTACGTGGATTAGTTCGCTTTGAGCTTCTAAAAACCTCAACCACTATTGATATGGAAATTTATTAAATACGGTTATATAAATAGCTACATTGTGTTTTTTATGTCTGAAAAATATTAACTGAGGAAGATAATGAAATTACATGGATTAGCATAGGTAAGCGAGGTATTTGACTAGAACACTTGGATTGGATTGACTTTGGGTTTTTCTGCGGCGAATAAAAATTGTGGCGCAGAGGAATCATGATCAATCCTGAAAATATAAAAGACCTGGACACAACTCTGTTTAAAAATGAGGCATGGATGTGTTACTGAGTGACTGCATTAGTTGAAGCAATAAAATATCATTAAAATCCTTGCTCCAAGCTGTGATTGCTATAATGTTGTCATTTCGACCATCACTGAGTCAACAATATGGGTTTGATTATATTTTATGTCAACAGTATTTTTTATTAATTAAATATTTTATCAGATAAAAAAAGTAAAAAGATTAAAATCGATATAAAACAAAGTATAGTTATGAGTGCAATAGAGGTAGTAAATCGAGAACCATGAAGCAAGATTTTATCATCATTTTGAATTTATAATTTTTATTTACATGTTGAACAAACAACATGTGTAGTGTAGTTCCATGTTATTTTATCTGAAGAGATTTTGAAAGGCAATTTAACAAGATCAGTTAACAACCTTTGTCAACGGAAAAATTAGGAATAAAAATAATGATATAATAATGCTTGGAGATTTTAAGATGTCGTAAGATGATTCTGGGTGTCATTTTGTAAGTGATATTTGGAAGGTTTTTGTCATAATTTTTCAGGATCACCTAGAACAGTAATAATGAGGAAAAGTGCAATAAAAACAGTATCGGTTCGACAAATTTTCTATTTAGCACAATTAACTTGCATTTTAAATAAAAACAAGAGCAAAGGAAAAGATTTTTATTTGATCGAATATGTAGCCGTTTTCTTTCCAGTTGTTCGCATGATAATCGACATTGTAGGTCTTGATAATAAATATACAGCTAATATAAAAGGAAACGGAGCAATTACACGACGAAAAAAAATTACATTTTGCATTTGTTTTAGAACAGATACATCCATCAATCGACTACTATTGTAGAATCCAAATATTAATATCTATTATAAAAATGAATATGGCAAAACTGCCTTAAAAATAGCATAGGAAAATCAGGAAGTAGAAATAATTGATCTGTTATTGCAAACTGAACGTGATGTGCAACAAAATATACGACCAATACAAATTTATTTTCCAATTTTGATATATTATCATATTCAAGTACTAATAAAAAAATGTAGATGATACGCTATTGTAAATTGCATACGAAGCTCCTTGTAAGGATAAGAAACACGAACATAATCATTTTCTTTAGACAATTTGGAATAGCCCTTCAATTAGTAACCCATAATTACAGAACCTTTTTGCATACCGATTGCATGATCAGTATTAATATTGAGGCGGCTTTATTGTCCATTAATTTTATGTAAATTGACTTCGGTGTTGATTAATTGACAATCCGAAATACCCACAATTCATAATCTAGTATTCTTTCCCGGTTTGTATTCTTAAAAAGATGTAATAATAAATTAAATATATAAAAATAAAAATTACCTAAATAGAGATTCGTCAATTTGGACGACTTTGTCTGATCAACTAACTAGTATTTTGTTTGCAGTGAAGTACATTTTGCAGCATTTGAGCATTTTCGAAAAATATCTGAGCACTATGGTCAAAAAATTATATGGTTACTTTAATTGATCTCTCATTTTTCTCATAAGTATATTAAATGAGCTTTTCACTCGTCGATCACATCTTGGTCAGAATACAGAATTTATTATTTTTCAGAATTTATGTGAACATACAAATTTAAAACTCGACGACTCTAAAAAGGTTAATTTATTTTAAAATTATGTTGATTTTTTGGTAACTTTTTTGAATCAGTTCAACAGGTCCTAAATAAAATATATACAGCCTACGATCTACTTAAAGTTTTACATCTAACATTCCAATCATAGACGGTAATTTAAATTCGAATATACTCAAAAAATGTACAATTTTTATTTTTCAGTCAAAAATTGTCAAAGATAAACAAGGTTAGTTTTCTGTTTATCGGCATCAACAAAAATTTAGTTATGAAAATAAACGCCTCTTTCGAGGAAAATGTGCTTCGTACACAATTTTCTTCTTTTTGGTTTTGTGTATTTGTTAAATGGCTTTGTCAGTTTGGTTGTCTGCCTTCCCCGCTCACTTGGATATGCCCTGAATGTATTAATAGAGAGGAGAAGGTAGTAGAGAAGAGAGAAAGAAAGATAAAGAGAAGAGTTAATAATAATTTCTATTTTGTGACTGATCAAGTGTATTAGTTTACACATCATTAGGGAGAAAACATATTAAGGTTCTAAGTGATTATTTGTGAAGGGTGTTAAGCTTTGCTTTGATATTTAAGAAAATAACTGGTCATCGTTGTTTTCCTGTAGCAAGATCTAAAGATATATGGCAACTGTAATCCTAGGGTTGAAAAGATTTCAAAGTTGTTGCACCAAAGCATGACTTAGACTATAACATTTAAATATATTTTAAAAATATATATATTGGGTTAGCCAAGGACACATCCCTGTAAACCCTTGTAAAAGCATATGTTAGAGACCATAATAGGGTTTAGATTGGTTATTATCAATTAATTATTAAGACCGCAAAAGGGTCAGAAATAAAATAATAATAATAATAATAATTAATTAATTAATTAAAAATTACATTCAAACAAAAAGAGAGCAATTAATTATTTCCAAAAGGGATCTAATCTTGACAATGGCGAACCTAAATTGTCAAGATTAGATCAGGGTCCTCAAGGAGGGAACGATTTAGAATTAACAAGCTAAAAAGGGAATTGACATTCCCCATTGATAAATCTGGTCTACGATTGATTGATCGTCTGATCAGAATAGTATATAAGGATACTGAAGCCGCAGTGGATTGCCATAAAATTCTCCGAAAGAAATTTTCGTGACCACGAGGTTTCAACTACGAGACATCTAAGATTTTCGTCAGAAAAAGGATACGAGATACTTGACCACGAGACATTCGACTACGAAATATTCGAGATATTCATCAAAAGGTTTTTCGTCATTCTTTATGCCCTCTATGCGACAGGATCTCACGGCGGGTTCTGTGCTGTTAGGGGGTTTCTGAGCGGACCAGATTGGGCTGAGCAAACCACCAGTTGGACCTGTCGTCACAAGTGATGAGAATATCTTGATTTTGTTTTTTTACTTTTTAAATTAATTCTTACTGACTTTTAATTGATATTGAGATTTAATTATCTGATTTTAATTTAATTGATTATTATTGTCGTTGATTTTCAGTGTGATTGATTGAAGACATTTTCTTGATCATTTGAAACATTTTGTTATTGTTTTTTAGCAATAGTGTTGTTCGTAGTTGTTTGATTCATTTATTTGCGTACAAGTATAAGCAAAAGTGAAGGGGTCAGTAAACTTTGCAAGCTAAGTGTTACGACAGTGTTCATAGTGAAATAATAGCGTAACATATATAAAAATCCAAACTTATAAAATTGAAAAGTGTAATCTTTAAAATTAACTTTTAAAATCAGAACATTTATATAAAAAATAAAACTCTATATATTGATTATTAGTTATAAACCCATGATTATTATAAATTAAGTTTTTTATAACGATATTTTTTGAAATCTGAAGAATGACTTATCGTGGAATTATTTGATAATTAGAATAATTGATGCTATCCTAACATTATCTTGAATTTTTATTTATTTCATCTGCCGTAGTTACTTAATTAAAGATTAATTAATACCAATTTAATTAAATTAATATATTGAAAAGTATAATTTTCAATGTTATTTAATAAGTTTCAACAATTAAATACTTTTTGTACTTCATTTATACTTTTGAAGTTATCTAATACGATTTAGAAATCTATTTAATCTTGAAATATACTTAAAATAAAAACTTATTTAAACTTTAATCTTAAAAATTATAACTAAAAATATGAAATTAATAATTAAATAAGATTCTTATTTTTAAAGGAAAATAAATTTTCATTAATGATGTGGAATGAAATTTGTTTATATTTAGTGAAACCAATTCATTGAAAGCAGCCATTTTAAGGTAGACATTTTTTTAATAATGATTTAACTTTAATCTTTGAAAGCCAGATGCCACGTTTATATATCGGAAATTTACCGCGAAGGGTTGAAGAACGAGATATTAAGAAATTCTTCCGCGAATATGGACGTATACGAAGTGTTGATTTGAAAAGCGGATATGGCTTCATTGAAATCGATGATCGCCGTGATGCTGAAGACGCAATCCATGATTTGGATGGATCTAAATTACTGGGAGAACGGGTGACCGTTGAAATGGCAAGATCCAATGCACGATTTGGTGGTGACAGAGGTAGCGGAGGGGATCGTGGGTTTAGAGGCCAAGATTATCGAAATAATCGTTATGACAACAGAGAATCACGCGATAGGTAATTTTTTTAGGTTCCTAATAATTTTCTGATTTCTGGTTTTAGATATAACTCCAGAAAGCCTATTCGATCAGAACACAGAATCATTGTAGACGACTTATCGTCAAGAGTGAGCTGGCAAGTGAGTGAAGTTTTCTGTAAAAATTTTTTTGTCATGTCAATAAAACATAGGGTTCAGTTAAGACATCGAAATTAATATCAATTTTTAAATAAATAAAAATGTATACTACGAAATAATAATTTTGTAAACAAATTTTCTAAATTAGCATCAAATCTGTGGTCGCATCATCTCAGTCTGATAATTAGTGGGTGGCACACCTGTTGAAGCTTAAATGTGATGTGATGTGGTGTTGTTATTGCCTTGTTTGTAAAAGTGGAGGGCGCCCATTGATGTGATCCTTAGAGTGAACCTGGATTTTGGGATGAACTTGGGATCCAGTAAGATTTCAGTCGCCTAAAGATTAGCTTTATTTGCGTCCAGATGTATCCATTACTTAACTGACGCTCTCTCTAATGGTCTCGCTTGTGTGTGGACTTTTAAAGATTGGCTAAATTGAAACTGAGACAGAGAGAGAGCACTGGGGAACTTCGCTGCCAATTTTATCTTTTATTTGTTGTTCAGGACTTGAAAGATCTGATGCGAAAGGTTGGTGAAGTAACTTTCGCAGATGCTCACAAATTGAGACCAAATCAGGGGTAATTTTAAAGATTTCAATAGCTATCAGTTTTTAATAAAAATCAAGAGTGGTCGAATTTTCCAATAGTTCAGATATGAGAGCAGCAATAGAAAAGTACGATGGCTACGAACTTTATGGTTACAAATTGAAAGTCTACGAAGATCGAGGTGGTGGTTCCAAGAGAAAGTCAAGAAGTCGATCCCGGTCTTCCAGGAGACGAAGCAGCAGTCGTTCCAAGTCGAGAAGTCGATCCCGAAGTAAATCAAGCAAGCGAAGATCCCGCAGTCGAAGACGTTCTTCTAGTCGCAAGCGATCTACTAGCAAAAAATCGAGAAGTGGTGCGAAGTCGTTCTCAAAATCCAAAAGTCCCGCTCAGGTAAATTTTTAGAATTGTCGAATATAAATTGATATTAGGTTAATTTTTAAAAATATTGGATTATTTTTTTTGTTGATAATTTTAATTTTTCAATTTTCTCAGAAATGGGTTGGCGAAGACGATGAAAAGTCCAAATCGGTGAGTCGGTCAATGTCTCGTTCACGATCAGTTGAAAAAAAGGAGTCTACGAATTACAGGTCCAAGGAACGTAATCGTAGTGTTTCCGTTAGTCGATCAAATACCAAAAGCAGATCAGCTTCCTCTTGTGATCGAGAATCTGTAAAATCGGCTTGCAGTGACCGAGAAGGTTCCGCCGGTGTTGAAAGATCGGAAGTGGCTAAGGACAATGTTGATTCTAATTAGTGCATCACTTAACAAAATTGTATTTATTAGTTTTAATAAAAAGTGAAAATTGATTATTTGTGGATTTTTGAAATTTAATTTTTAAGTTTATTAAAAATTTTATTCAAAATGTGTTAAAATAGATTTATTTAGTTTTTAATTTTAATTTCTAAATATTTTAGTAATTGTGATTGATTTTACATGTGGCTTGAATTGTTAGCTATTTAATCTCGTATAGGTTATTGATTTGAATTAAAAATAAATTTTTATTTCGTCCAGAACAACGCATAAGTATATTATTTTTAGGGTAAAAGATTAAATTTTCAATTAAAATTAATAAATTTAAAAAACTAAGACAGTTACTAAAAATATTTTTCACTTTTAAGGTGATTGTTAATTTTTAATTTAAAATCACCGTTTAAATAATAAGATTTTACTTAACCCCATATCCGAATAATAATAAAAGGCTTACAAACTTAAAATTTTTAGAATTGGCAAAAATGAAGATAATCTTTAAAATTCAAATTTAAATATTTAAATATTAAATATTTGTCATTAAATATTGTATTAGTGATTCAATTTAATTATTTTTTTTTAAATAAACAAAATAATATAGATTAATAATGGTGAAGGACAATGATGAACAGTGGTAATAAAAACTAATCGATAACAATAATAATTTCTCTTTTCAATATTTTTGGAACTTCAAATTTTTAAGTATGGATTTCACTATCAATAAATCAATAAAAAGTAAATTTGATAGACAGACCCATATAGAGTTTTAAAAATTATCAAAACTGATAAATGACACAGCAACCGACAATATATTATAATAATAAAGTAAATAATAATATAAAAGAATAAAATAATCTAACCTAAAAACATGTCCACAAGGCTGTGTAGCAGGATCAAAATGGCTGCGGGGTCGGAGCAGCGTGTGAGGTCTGAAACTTAATAATAATAAATTAAATGATAATAATAAATTAAAATAAATTAAAAAAAAATAAAACAAAATAAAAATAATACTTGGGTAAAATCGGGATCGGAGATGGATGGATGAAATAAGTAGTGATGAAAATTGACTGGGGCGTGAGCGCCGGAGTGATTTGGAAATAAACCAATGATAATTGTAGGAATGCTGGCACACATAATAAAAATTAGTATAAATACCCAAAGAAAAATCATAAAAATTCTTAGTTTATTATAACTATGAAATAAAAATTGAAAGCTAATAATAGTTTATTATAACTATATATAGAGTTTATCATAACTCATTTTGGACAGGAAAAAGTATACTAATTAAAGTGTAAGTGAATTATTATATTCACTTTAATAAATAAATTAACTTTACAGAACGCGAATATAATTTCACGTTTTAGTTTTTGTTCAATTTAAATTTCCGGATTCTTCTTTTTGTGTTTTATTCTAGCAATTACGATCTGTTAAACTAGTTATCAGATTCCTTATTTTACTTCAGGGCATCTACACATTTCCTGGTGTAGATTGAGTATCTTCTTTAATTAAAAATATATTGTCATTTTGATTTTAGTAAAAGATAAACCTTTTAAAAAGTTGTAAAAAGTGTATTAAAAATAAAAGTTAAAAATCGTTTTGTTTGCCTTATTTGTGATCGGTACACTACCTTAAGGAGTCAGATTAAGATAAGTTGTACAAACTCTCACAAAACTTAACACTATTGTCAGAAGGATCAAGAGCTGTCAGAAGAGAACCCGCTATTATCCGAAGATTACTTTTGAAATAGTAATTTATATTGATGCCCTCTATGCGACAGGAGCACACGACGGGTCCTGTACGGTTAGGGGGTTTCTGAGTGGACCGGATTGGGCTCAGATAACCATCCTTTGGACCTATCGTTCACCAGTGGTGAGAATGTTTAAATTTTATTCAGTTTTGTTCTTTCTTTTTCAACACTTATTTGACCTTAACTTTTAATTATTTGATTATTGATTATTATTATTTTTAGTAGGATAATATGTAATTTTTCTTTTTGTGTAAAAACATTTAATTTCAGACATTCACTGATTATTTGACACTTTTCGTTTGTATTGTTATTTTACAATAAAGTGTTGTTCATAATTGTTTGATTCATTTAATAGCGTACACGTATAGGGTAAGTGAAGGGGTCAGTAACTTTGCGAGCTAAGTGTTACGATAGGGTTCAAAGTGAGTTAATATCGTAACAATATAACATATTTTATTTTTACATATTTTTTACGAGAAAGTTTTATTTCAGTTTCAAATACATGAAGATGCATTGTATCTTATTTAAAAACTAATAATATTTATTATAATTATTAATTACATTAAAATATTTAACAGAATTATAGAGATACAACCTCAATGATCCGTGGATGGATCAGTAACTTCAAGCTGGTTATTGAGTTCGAGGTCGTTTTCATTTGAGGAATATGGTTGGAATGGCATTTTTATTTTTGATATTTGTTTAAGGATTATAGTGCGACCTCAACAACATTAAAACAATCGCAACAAAAATATTAATTTTAACGATAATATACACATTTTTGTTGTGAATCTATTTTGGAGAAATTTTTAGTCTCGAAAAGGACTGTCGTCAAATATTCAATCAGAAAACCTTCAAGGTCAACAATATTTTCTTGTCTGTATATTTGCAAGAAGACAAACTTTACTCTCCTTTGCCACCAGGTTCCACCAATTCTTTGTCTTGGCCACCGTAAGAGCGAGAGGGTTTTTATAAATAATAACTATAATTAATAAACTTAAATTATTAGGTCAGAATTGGTATCACTCATTTGTAATATTCAATTTTAATTCGATTTTAATAAAAGTATTAAATCTATATCTTCATCTCAGTTTATTTAAATAATTTTATCCTACAAAACCTATTGCAACCTTCAACCGTTGAGACCTAAGCCAAACTTAGCCCCGTATTTTAACATCACTTTAACCACCCTCTTAGGATCTTCACATAAGCAACTACCCGATTCTTCATAAGCAGAATAAAAATTAGAGTTAAATGAGGAGAAACAAAGCGACAGAGAGACGGTGACGACGAAAAGAAAAGACAAACGAAGGATTGAATTGAACATTACTATTATTATGTGATTTTTGTTGTGAATTAATTGATTTCTATTACGATATTCTTTTTTCGAACGGATCATAATTTTATATGATTTCTTAGCGAAAAGATCCAAGAGCACAGGTGTTAAAGAAGCTTTAATAACAAAGCTGAAGATTGAAGTAAAGGAAATTATGGATCTGACCAAGTTATATGAGAATTGAGAACAAGCTCAAGAGATGGTTCAAGTCAGTGCAGTTATCTGTACAAGGAGTACAACCAAATACTAATTTTTTTCGACCGGGACATAACTACATGTTTGAAAGATTGAGTCTTAGATCAGGAATGAAGCCTTTTCCATTAACAGAAAGTCTTATGGAACAAACCAACGAAAAGAGTCTCGAATGAATATCGGGACACGCATCACAGTCAAGCCGATGTCCATAGAAGAGAACCAACAAGGTATTTAATGATCCCGCTGTTTACCACCATCAAAGGACGAACAGCTGAGATCGGTTCAATGTTATTTCTGCGGGTCAAACAATCATTTGTGTTCTCACTGTCCACTGCAGAATACATGTTTGATTTATGACCAGCGTGGACACAGCCCGTTGTTAATTTCAGCTACTACGCATCAACGCCACATAAAGTGAACCATAAATATTCCTTCATTTTTAAAAAAAATTAGACCTTAAAAATTCAGCCTAAAAATATTTTTTGCTTAAAAATAACATCTATATAAAAATACTAAAATTATGAATTTATCTAAGATAAAAATATAAATTTGATAAAATTTATTAAAGATAAATACACTAAAAATAAAAATTTAATAAAGATAAAAATATATCAAATATCAAATATGTTCAGTTCCTAATTTATAAAAGGTAGAGCTAAGAATGTTGATTATTAGAACTTAGCGGCGAAGGTTGCTTTGATTATTAAAGTTCAAATAAAATCGAATGCAAATGATAAAATCAAATTGAATTTTTCAAAAATTATATTTTTATTAAAAATAGGGGCTTTTACAAAAGTTGGTGATGATCGTCCTTGATGAATATTTAATTTAGGGCTCTTTAGTTTGGAGTTAAAAAATCCTCTCGCTCTTAATCTCAGAGGTCCTCGAATAAGAAAAACAATTTAAGTCACCGCCCTACTTAGCCTGTGAGTTAAAAACAAAAAAGAAAACGGAAAAAAGGACAGATAGCTGAGTAGCCTAAGTTGAGTAATAGCAAAGCTATCTTAATTTGTGTATTTTCAGTTGGATGCGAGCGACCATTGTCAGATATCGGTTGGAGTGGGAAAACTAAACAAGTGGAGATTATGGTCGTACGGATATTGCAGCCAGATTTTCTTGGTAGCGTTAATTTGATGAATGAGTTTGGAATCCAGTTCATCCAAATTAATAATAATAATAATTAATACATTGAATAGACAGATCTACAAAAGAAGTTTTCAAGTTTCGACAGAATTAATTATGTAATGGAGATTTTTAAAGAAGTGAGCAGTGTGCGATTGCATAACATGATGAGAGGGCATGGTAATATTTTCATGGGTTCAACCTTTGACAATTGGCAACGAAGTTAGTTCAATATAACATTGACGTAACAGGCACAACAATCTTACAACAACCAAGAAGGCAGCCGATGCATCTGAAATCAATGGTGGATGTGATGGTATTCCAACTGATGGCCGCTGGAGTCGTGTCCAAGTACAAGAGCCCATAGAATTCCCCAATGATGGTAGTGAGGAAAAAAGACGGCTCGATTCGAATGTGCGTAGATTTTATGAGAGTCAATGCCATTATAGAGAAGTATACTTTTCCCATTCCTGATATGCAGATGTTACTCGATTTCCTGGCTGGGTCAAAATATTTTTCCTCAATCGATCTGGATCAATCAGAAAAGTCGCGATTGATAACGGCGTTCAGCACCGTACAAGGTAAATTCTACGTCAATTGCATGCCTTTTGAGTTGTCAACGGATCTGGAGACGTTTCAAAATCTGATGCACGAACTGTTGGATGGTCTAATTTTTTTATGGTGTTCTGGTATATCATGATTACATAATATATCTCGTTTACATAATCTCAAAGGTAGGCTTGAAATTAAATCCCAACAAGTGCCAGTACCTTCAGAAAGAGCTTGTTTTTCTTGGTCATACCGTGTATTCGGATGACATTCGCACCAAAGAAAAGAAGATAGAGGAAATATCTAGGGCAAAACCACTTGGTTGTGTGTCGCATTTGCTGTCTTTCCTAGGATTGACAAACTATTATCATCAATATGTATGCCGAAGTTGCAGCTTCCTTATATGCGGTTATTTCAAGAGAAGACAAAGGTCTGCAGTTAACGGTTCCAAAATCTCAAGGACAGACTATGCAAAAGCCCCCATTTTTAATTTCCCGTGAAAGGACTCTACTTTCATGTTGGATACTGACGCTAGTTTCAGGGCTATCGGTGCCGTGTTAAGCCAGATCAAAGAAGATGGATCGAGGACCGTGATTATTTATTGTTCCAGGCATTTGCGAATCACGAATTTGGCTATTGCATCACAAGGAAGAAGTTATTAGATCTGTACGAATTCGTTTTGAACTTCAAGCAATACATATATCGCGAAGGATTCATTGCAAGAACGGATCACAAAGCTCTAGTATTCCTGAACACTACAAAAATCCAATCAGCCCATAGTTTCAAACCTGGCTGACAAATCTGTCTGAATTCAACTTTGATTTGAGATACCGGAAAGGCGAAGAGCACAGCAATGTCAATGGATTGTCCAGAATCACCGATATCGTATGTGCTCAGTGTCAGACAAAACATGAGCAGGCAAAAGTTGAAAATCCGAAGACTAGATACATTAGCCAGATGAGTAGCGCGGAAAGACAGAGGAAACCAATGCAATCGCTGTGGGTGAGATTCAGAGACGTTAACTATTATTTTTTTAAACGGTTTGTGATTTAGAACTGAACTTTTAGATGTTTTCTGTTTTAATTAATCAAATTTAATGCTATCATTCGTCATTTTATTTCATCCATAGGGTTAAATAAATCCTATCCATAATAAAAGATTTTGGATTCATATATATAAAAAATTTAACAGATGAGAGTTCATAAGGATACAAAAAACGTACAATGATTTAAGAATAACATAATTCCTTTAATAACTATGTTATTTATTATTAACATATATAAGCAACTTTTGTAGGATTATCAAGTTTTTGATGATTGTAGATAATGGTAGCTGAAGAGATTATTAGTTAAAGAATCATGTAGAATCCTTTTGGAAAAATCTGGACTTAATCTGAGTGATCAGCTTTAAGTTACCTGAACCGTTAAGACATGTAGGGAGTTGCTTTTTCATTACATAAAAAGAACCAAAATGATGTCTAGTACTAGGCAGGTGACAAATTGAAAGTAACTTATCCTTAGAATTGGTTGATAAATTAAAACACTCATTTTAAACTTCGAATTTAATACAATTGTGTTCATTATTTTTTTTTATTTTGAAATTGATTTTCGAAGCACGAAAAAAATATATAGATTGACCTTGAATTTGTTTTGTTTAAAAATGTGAATTACGTTAGTTGGGAAATTTGTAAATATAAAAATGTTGCTATTTCAAATTTAAATTGAAGATTGTACAGTAATTTTATTAAATAACATGTTTTAGAAAATAATTTAAAAAATGAATATATGTAATTTCAACGAATCATTTTAGAATGAACAATATTTTATTTAAAGCAATCCACATTCTATGTTGATTCATCAATGTTTGGTAATCGATTTTGGTCAAGAAACAGTTTGTCTGACAAAAAATCTTATATTAAAAATCAAGAAAATTCAGATGATTTCATTATTCAAGCGAAGAAAAATAAAAAATCAAAATTATTTGAGAGAAATGTAAATATTTTTTCAAAACTCCGTACTTATTTTGTTAAAGCCAAATCTTTTGATCAAAGCCAGTCTCCTTCGAACAAAACCAGAGCATCCTTAAAGTGTTCCAATGAAATATTGAGCTCCAAGGCACCAGTAAAGTCATTGAAATCAAACAAATTATCATTATATCGAATGTTTACTTCGAGAAAGTACAAATCCATGAGTATATCACTGACACTGGACTTAAACACCAACGATTGTCGAGAAACTGGTAATTTGAGCACATCAAGTCGTTTTTCCAGCTTGACAAACGCAGAGTTCGATTCAAAATTGAATTCAACCCAAACACCAAAAAATAACAACAAGTTCGCTCAAAACCACAGCATCTCATATTACGGAATCGTAAACCACGGAAACACGTGTTATATAAATTCCATTTTGCAATGCATCAACTCCATCGATTCTCTGGCTAAATATTTCGTTTTGAATAAGTTCAAGGACGACCTTAGTCGTCTGAATAAATTTCAAAGTTCCGATTCTAATCTCAAATGGAAAGAAACAACCTCATTTCTGTTCAGTTTCGCCCTGTTTCTCAAAAGCCTGTGGATGCCCAATTTGAAGTGCGAATCGATTTCTAGTGATTTTAAGGCCAAATTATCAGTGGTCGATAAAAATTTCTATAGCAACGATCAGCAAGATGCCCAAGAGTTTTTATTGTTCCTCTTGAATTATTGTCATGAGACGTTGAAGTTGCCTTACGAACTAATCGATAACAAAATGAACCACAGAGATCGCAAGTACAATATCTCTTATGAAGCTCAGAAAATATCGTACCAGAACTGTTCAAAGATTCACCAATTGTTTGCCACTTACCAACAGTTGACCATCACTTGTCCGGGCTGTAACACGCGTCAATATAAACTGGAACCACATTTGTGCCTCAGTCTTCCAGTGCCAGCGAAATCAATGGAACCATTGTATTATTGTTTTGTGGAAAAGGACGTGAGTGCTAATTATTTTTCTGTTTGATATTTATTATTATTATTATTATTTTAGGTGATGTGCCATTCAGAAATGGTGAACACTGTCATTTTTATGTATTAATTTTTCGTTATCACCATAATAATTATTATTATTAATTTAATTTAATTTCTAATTGTCTTAATTTTATAAGTTTATAATAATAATAATAAAATAATTACTATTAATATAAGTACTAAATATTAATATTAAAAACGTAAATTTTCGTAGAAAATTTTATTAAATCATTTTTAAAAGTATTAAATATAGACTTTTTTATCTACAACAGTTACTTATTATTCATAAAATTCAATAATCGATTATGCATGTAATAGTTACATATTCAAACAACAAAATTTAAGTTGAAGGAAATCTCTTAATTATCAACTCTATAGTAGTATATAAATAATGTGAGTATTTTAAAAAATAAACAAATATATTTATGGCACAAATTTTATTGTGCTCTTCTCAATTTTTTCTCACTCTTGTTTAATATTCTTAATGCTCATGGTTTTAATAAGTTGATGTGCCATTCAGAAATGGTGAACAGTGTCATTTTTATGTATTAATTTTTCGTTAGCAACACAAAACTATAAATAATTTTCAAATAATTGGATAAATTTCTCTATACCATTATCATAATAAATATAGCTGTAATAAAGTATCAATATTTTACCAATCTGCTGTTCTCTTGATAGGGATCTCAAATCTGTGCAGCAATGTGGGTCAATACAGTTAGTCTTGTGCAATATGTCCGTGCAAATATAGCACAAAAGTTTCGTCTCAACGCAAAAAATATATTAATTATGGTCGTTACAGAATCTGGATACGGAAAATGTTATCAGGTAATTGAATGATTTTTAAAAGTAAATTTTAAAATAATAATAATAAAAATAATTAAATAATTAAAATAATAATAAGAAAATAACGATCAATGGTTTAAGTATACCTGGAAAAGTCAATTTATTTTTATTTTAATTTGACAGGTAAGAATTTTAAAATTTCACACATATTTGATCCATTTTTTAAAAAATTCAATATCAATATTGATTATTTTATATAAAATTATAAACGGAAAATTTTCACAATAATATTTGTTCTGATGAAAATTATATAATTTCAGTATTTAATCAATAAACTTTTTTTGTTTAATGAATTATCATTATTATTAATGATATTATTATTGAATTCACAAACTCTTCACTTCGAAAACTCAGTTCCAAGATTATTGTCTGAATTTTATAATACAAATTTTAATTATAACGCATTTTCTACTCAATTTATATTTTTGAGCACTGGAAAAATCTCAAATTTCATTTGCTTCTAAAATTCTAAATATTTATCTTTTTATATTAAAATGTTTGATTAATTTACAAAATATTTCAGGTACATTCAAAGTTCTTTCAAAAAAATTTCAAAGTTATTTTCCTAATAAATTTGAAAATTTTTTAAAATTCTTATCCCGTTATGTTTCTTTTTATTATTAAATATAATCAAATTTTTATAAAGCACAAGAAGAACTTCGCTAATTGAAACACCATTCCTTAAGTATTAATATTTCTATGTAAAATTTACTTTGAATTCTTTCTTTAAACTTAATTTATTTTTTAAATTTTATTTAAAATGAACTATTTATTTGTAATCTCAAATTTGAAGTATGATATCAATTTTTAATAAAATTGAAAGTCTTTTTAAAACTAATTTCCTTTTATTAAATTATTATTAAAAAATACTAACAATAGTCAAATTATGATAAATAATGAAAATATATATTAACTAGTGTACTTAATTGAATTTAAGTTTTACTATCTTAAAAAAATAATTTAGATTATTGAGGAGACGAAAGTATTTTAATTATTTATGAAATAATTGGAAATTTTATTGAAAATAATATATTTTATTTATTCTAAACATAAAAAAAACCTTTGCTTAGCTTTTACGTTTAAAAGGTTTATATAATTTTTTTAGTCATGTATTATATATTTAATTCTTTTTGTTTTTGCCACCAGTGCTTAATTTAATGAAAATTTCAAATAACTTGCATCAATTAGTTGAAATTTTTTATTATGGAAATATTTTAATTTTTTCTTAACATATTAATTAAATTTCTTTTGAAAATTCACTCGACTAGTTCTACTATTTCTTTTCTTTTCGCATAATTTATAGTTTGTTTCATGAAAATAATTGATTGTGAATTAATTTTAACTAGGTTCAATTTAAGTGTTATTTCTTTCATAAATATAATCTGTGTAAGAACAAACGGACTAAATTATTCGAAAACTATTACAAAGTTTATAAGGTATCTTAATTCTGATTTCAAGACCACAATAATATTATAAATAAAAAAATATCAATAAAATATCTCTTTTAAAAACTTTTATAAGGAATCTAATCAAACAACGGGGATTTTTAAGTTTAAATTAATTGACATAATTATAAAACATAAAATTCAGATAATATTTTTAATATCATTTTATTACGCTAAGAAATTTTAATATATTAGTCAATTTTAATTAAATAAATAAATAATTACATTTTGACATTTAAATTAATTGACCTTTTAAAATTGGAAATCCAATAGTTTAATAATTTGTTTAAATATTATTATATGTGGCTTAAAAAATTAATACAGTGAAACCTGGCACCACTTGAATCGAGCATTTTCTCAAAAATATGAAGGGTTTATGTAAACAAAAGTCAAACAAACAAAATTTTTATAAAATGTTATTAACAAAATCGAGAAAATATTAGGGTATCCCAAAAATTCGTGATCACTATAATATGAAATAAAAATAAATATTTATTATGACATTTACAACATGAATCAGTCTTCAAAAAGTTGTTTTTAATTGTCTTTAACCATCTCCCAGTTTATTCTTTTATAACATTCATGTACCACTCTTTGGCCTTTGATAACTAAAAAATCAGTGATACTTGTTCTCACCTCTTCCACATTCTGAAAACCTTTTCCTTGCAGTTAATAAGCCATGGAACGAAAGAGGTAATAATTCGACTGTGCAAGGTCCGGACTATATGCTAGGCGTGGTATTACCTCAATCCCTTCTAGTTTCATTATTTTAAGTTTGGTTTGACAAGCAACATGTTGACGAGTATTGTTCTTCTGTAACAATGCACGTTTCCTGTTAATTAGAGCAGGGTATTTGGCCGCAATACATACATACTTTGTAGCTTCTTAACATAAACCGGGGTATTATTGTATGTCCATTTGGGACGATTTGGCTCTCTTAATTCCACCAAACGCAGAACAAAACTTTGTTTTCAAATCGTTGGTGCTTGGGCCCGGTATGAGAGTCTGATTAATGATCTCGCAAGTCTGGATTCCGGAAGTACACCCATTTCTATTGCAAGTAACTCATTTTGTTAGTATAGGAGTTTACATATTTGCAAACGTTTTTCTACTTGTTAGATCATGCGTTACAAATTTGCATCTGCTATTTCTCTTGCAATGACACAGAAGTTTGCTGTGGACTGAAGATTTCGAAATTTGAACTTCATCTGAAAGTCTTCTGACACTGGTACAGGAATTTTCATCCAAAGAATAAACTGTTGAGGGTCTTCCAGAACGTGATTCATAATTAAGATCCATATTTCCCGAATTGAATATTTTAAACTATTTGATAGTTGCGCTTTTACTGACAAATTTATGTCCCTCAACTTTTCAAATTTCAAATGTAGCAGATCTGACATTGAATCCTTTTTTCTAAAAATATCGTAAAAGCATAATGAACATTGTAGGTTTTATCAATTTTCATATTATTCTGTAATACTAAGAAAAAAATATTAGATGAATATATTTTATTTCTATTACTTGGTATTTGTCTTTTCAAAATAACAGTAAATAAGTTTAATTTATTAGGCTATTTAAACAATTTACCTTTAAATATTACAATTT
>JBBMKC010011777.1:0-29950 GCA_037834085.1 Bipalium vagum | reverse complement strand
AAAAATTAATTAATTTTAAGAAATAAAAAGGTTTTTTATTTAATTCAAATCTTGCGTGATTTTTGAGACACCCTATACAACAAAGTATAGCATTGCGGTAAGTTTAAGTAGAAAATAATTTAAGGACAAAAAATTGAAATAGTTCAAGCTCCCTATCAGAAAATATTAATAACAAAAACAGTAAAAAGATGAAAATAAAAAACTTTGTAAATCCAGAAGATTTACAACTAATTTATACTAATCTAAGCCGTGCTGTATTAAAAAGTAATTATCTCCAAGTGAAAATATAATTCTATTGAGGCTTCATCCTCTGCAATTTTCATATTTTATTGCTTCTATAATTTGTTATGGGTCCCATCAACAAAAGAATATCAGCTAATCTGATATTTGGTAATTTTAAGATCAGTTCTTCAATGTAATGAATATAATATTTTATCTATATTATCTGAAAATGTTCCGAAAATTATAAATCCAATGAAATGTAATGTTTGTTCTTTGAATTAAAATTGGAAAATTAAAATATTACATTTAAACAAATGTCATTTTTGAAACTTTAATTAATTAATTTAAAATAATTATTAGTGTTAAAAATATACCAATGATGTGAGCCAGAGTTTAGTTCATTTAAATCAGACTGGTGTTTTCCAGAGTGTTGACATTCAGTCATTTGACAGAGTGCATAAAAATCAGTACAGAAAATAAACGAAGAGTCGGAATGAAAAAAGACAAGAAAGTTACCGAGTATGTACTGCGAAAGTATTTCACGAAATCAGAATGGAACAGAAAATTAAATAAACAATGTCAAACTCGACTTGTGTCAACAAAAATTTTCAGTTACCTTAAGATAAAAATATAATATTTTTATTTTATACTTATATTAATGGAATAGCACATTCATTGAGTCAAAATCAATTAAAAAGAGTAAATTAATTATATTCAAAAATTAATTAATTTTTTCAAAATTAAATTGCTGATTGTAGGAAATTTTACTAAACATAATAATAATAATAGACAAAAATTCACAGCTTGTGAAATTAGCAAATAAATTTCAAAATGAGAGATTGGTGAAAAAGTTTTAAAGAAATCAATATCGTATAACAACAATCTCCCTCCACATTCACAAACCAGTCTTGCATAAATTAAAAAAAATTATTTTAAATAATTCGATATTTATTGTGCGTTATTTCCAATTGTCTATTTTTAATTTATTTCTGTGATTCTAAACTTTTCTATGTTGCGGTAACTTTTACCTGTCTGCACTTCATTCTAAATAATGTTTTATCAAATGATTAATCACAAGTTATTGCGAAGTTTGATCTTGATTACCCTTCATATTTGGACATAAAATGATAAAGTCATCTTCATGTCGTGTTCTATATTTACCTCTTTTTTCTAAAATCAGAATTCACAAAATAAGGTGCAAAAACTGAAAAATAATTTTGGCTATTATTGATTAGTCGCACTTGTTACTGCAAGCTGAATGGTTTGAAATTTTATCTCGGTTATCGTCGTTTAAAGTTTGATTACATAGACGCCTTGATATTTCAGAATCAGCTATTTGAATATATTGTTCCAGCAGTATTTTCAATTCTGACAGATAATTTAAAATGAGTACTTCTAGATACGAAAAACAAAGGATGACTAATACATCTGCATTCATTTCAATCACGTGTTACAAATTCTTTTAAATGTCTACTGATAGGTGGAGGACCGGTTGGGTAAACGCCAATGCATAGATTCCACAAAACTTTGATTTCTTGTATGAGTTCATTGTTTTTGTGCTTGTAAAGTCAGATAACTGACGACAACAAAAATATTTTTTATCGTTTTAGTGAACGAATCTAATTAATTGTACATTTCCACCAATGTCTGTTGTTTCTTCTATGTGTAGAGCAAAGTCAGAATTTCAATATTTCGCTGCATGTCTTTGATTCTTCGATAAATTGAGTCATTTGAAAGTGATAATTTACGAATATCAATTTCTTCAGATTCACCAATCCTTATTTTTATAATTTCGGACAATCTGAAAGTATTAATTCTTCAGCCAAGTTATAAGGTTCAACTGCAATTAATTCGACTGTTTCATAAGAAGCTATCTCAGCTTTTCACGTACACTGTTTTTCTAAAACATTTACTCGTTTGAAATTTCCCGATATCGGTTGTTGAGAGTAGTTGTCTTTTGAAGCAAACAAAGTCTGGTCAGTCAGCAAACGACGTTTGAGCTGGCTCGGAACGATATTACTTTTTGATAATTTACAACCACATAACACGTACTCGGGAAGAACTATATTATTTTCCATTGTAGATATGAATCCAAATTTTAAGAAATCATGATTATATTTCCGATGAACAATACATATTTTTTTTATAAATGCTTTTTTGTACTGGACATAGTCTCATTATGCTGATCGATAACATAGTCGTTCATAATAATGACTCCTTATCATCTTCATGAAGCTTTATTAAAAATAATTTTGAAACATGTACAACAGTTTTTTTAAAAATTTTAATATTCAAACAAATAACATTTCTTATCAAAAAGAATTTGGTGGCACATAAAAAAGTCGCTACACGGATTGAGAATCACTGATATATTAAAATAAAAAATTAATTTAATTTGGAAAATAATTTTTTACCAATATGTAATAAAAACAACTTGATTTTTCATATCTGTAGAACCAATTTAGGTACTTGACCAAAATGCAAATTCTTTTAAAAAAATACCATCTTTGGATTTTCAGAATACTTTGACATGAAAATATTATTTATTTGTCCAATGTTTCAATGAGACATCATTCACAGGTATAAATGCCTCAATTAAGAAGAAAGTCTGAATCCGTGTACTTCAGTGCATTTGTATGATTAAATATTTAAATTTGAATTAATGATGAACTGAGACACTTGACCCCTTGACATCATAAAAACGCTTATAAATTTATTTTAGTTCTGTGATAAATCATGAACCAATCGATAAAGTAATATAAATGTAAAATATCGTATTCTTTAAGATTATTTCTCTTATATTTTCCGCACTGTCACATATTAAGTTTTATAAGACACTTTACAACCTTATTTAAGACTCTACCCTTTGTTCAACACCCAGGAGATGTGCTTATTATTAAATAATCAATCCAGGGAAAATTTTAAAATGTCCTCAGTTTCAAATTATATTAGTAATGTTAATAGACCATCAAATGATATGATTGAAAGCTTCAAGTAGTCTTTGAAAGCTTCAAACCCTAAAAGTGCAATATTCATATTCAGAACTATTGAGAAACTTTGGAATAGCTCAAAAATATAAATGTAAAAAATATGATTTCTCTCAGATTCAAAGTAAACATTTATTTTTCGTGGAGTTCTTTTTTGTTAAGAAATATTATTCTCATCATGGTGAACAGATTTCTTTTATTTCAATTAAAATAATTTTTAAAAATAACAATGGTTAAAAAATGTAAAATATTTTACACTATAAAATAATCATTAAATATTTAAAGAATATTAAAACAAAACTTGGAACTACTTTTAAATGTGTAATTCAAATTTGAATCTGTAAAATTTAGGGAAATTTTGTGAAAATGAAAGGTTGACTCATATAAATTGAGTTTCATAGTTAATGAAATTGAATGTTCCATTGAGATGATTACCGTTAAATTCCCATTATCAATTACCATATAATCATTTTGATAGAGGGTTATGTTATTAGAATGAGCACTGCTGTTGATATCCTAAATAATCAATAAAATTGAAACATAAATAATATATTACTTTTATTTTAATAATACCATTAAATGATGCATTTATTTTTGAATAAGTGACATTGATATTTTGGCTGAAACCAAAATCACTCAAAGCTAAAAGGTAAATTGGTATCAATAACTGAAATGATTTCATATCAAAAATAGTATTTCAAATAAACTCTAATATCAAATGATATTAATAAATTGATTAAAACAACATGAAGGTTATATTGTGTAATAAAAATATTACCAATCATAAAAATTATTTTTAAATTAAAAAGAAGTAAAATTGTCATTTTAAAAAATATATTGATAAAAGTCATATAAAAATAAATTTTCGTGTTCCGAAAAAAGATAATTAACGTAACATGTTGAATTTTAGTGTTCATCGTTCTGCTAATTCAATGTAGAATTTTTTTCGCCAGGACTGGTTTTGATTAAGTTGTTTCTAATTTGATAGTTACTGTTGCAATCAATTAAGTTACTATTGCATTTGTTAGTAATTGGTTTTTTGTAAAGGTTAAAATCAATTCCTTTTAAAATCTTAGTGTCAGAAAATTCAAATTTTCAAAAAGAATTGTTATTTCTGTTTTTTGGTGTTTTTGGTATCCTTTCTTAAATCCAATTGAAAATTGTTTCGCAAAGAGGAAGTCTTGTAATATATGGAGGTAAGAAAGAGATTCAATTGAAAGATCGAATTTACATTTCATTTAATAAAATTACATCCGCTGTTTGTAATGAATATTATTGCAATATGTTGAAATATTTGAACAAATCAGTAAATGGTGAAAATAGTGAATGGTAATTATAATAAATTCCTTGAGCGAAATTGTAATTTATTTTTTAATTTTCAAATAAATTTCTTTTAACTTTTAAAAAGAATAATACTGACTATATTAAATAAATAAAATAGTACTGACTTATCTGATTTCAATTTTATCAAATGAGAAAAGACTTCACCAAATGCAACAATGACTAAATAGATCCAGAAGCACTTGTATTATAAAAAGATTGAATTTCCTAGGTTATAATGAAATGTATGGTAATGTTTTATTCAATTGAAATGAAAGGTAATTTTAAATGGTAGATTTTATTCAAATCTCAACATTATCTTAAAAGTAATTATTTGATCTCCTTTAAACAAAATACAATCGAATTTCATTTTGGCGAATATCCTCAGACAAAGGGTACCTCATTATCTCAGGTAAAATTAAATTCTTTTGTGAATTACTTAAAAATTTTCTGCACTTATTATTGGTCTAATAGAAAAAATATAAACTTCAAATGCCAAAAGATACCAATCACCTTAAGTGAGCAGTTTTAAATGTTGTCAATTTAACTAATGAAATTTTTTTCAAATATTAACCTAGTGTACCCCATTATTTAAAAACTTATTTAAAGTGAAAAATGTCTTTAAATACAGTGTACTCTAATATTTACCACAATCGGGAACCTTGAACAAATTAGAATTTGGCAAAAATTAGAGAAGAGATGATTACACAATAAATATGACACACTAATACAGGTAACAAAATTCTTTAAAAATTCACAAATTTATTTATAATACAATTTTTTCATTCCTTCGAAAAGTAATGCATAATTGTCTTTTTCCTCTTTAACGTTTGCTTATTAATGATGTTAGATAATAATTTAAAGTTTTATCGAACTGAAGCCTGTAATGGAATCAAGCAGACTAAAGAAAGAATATCGCTTTTGTTGTTGGTTAGCATATTTCGTGAAAAAGGAGATCATTTAATAATTGGGGTTTACAAAAGTCAAAAGTAATTTTAAAAAGTTGATCCAAAAAATTTTAGAGTTCAATATTAATGAATTAAAAAATGGTGAATAATAAATAATATTGTTAGTTCTGGTTCTTCATTATTAATAACATTATGAAAAAATCGAAAAGAGAAATTTTGTTTACGAGTGATAATACAATCTCCAATGAAAATGGAATTAAGAAATGTAGAAATGATATCTTTATCTAAGAATACTGCACTCACTTAACTTCTGGATATGGGTGTCATAAAAGCATTCAAAAAATGTTTAATAAAATTTTTATCTTGAATCAAACATTATTAAGCAAAATGATTGCCTGGATTTATTTACCGAAAAGATTGATCTGTTAGATGTCATACAATACGTTTCTGAAGTATGGAAACGAATTTCTTCATGTACCACAGTAAGCTGTTGTACATGTAGAACAATTTAAAGAAACATTACAGGATATAAATATTGAGGTAACAATTAAATTACTAATCGAAGATGAAGTTTCAAAAGACACAGAAGATGAAGTATTTCATGAAAAAGCTGAAGAAGACAAAACTTCAAGAGCTAATGTTTTTATATTATAATTCTTTCTTTGAAAATGGTTATTATTGAAAAAGTTCCGGAGAAAATCATTGAAGTTTATCATTTTATTATCATTTATCATTTTTTTTGAAGTTTATCATTGGTTAAACCTTTCCCATCTATATTAGGATACAAGAAAAAATCACCGATTATCACTCATCCATGTTATGTATAAAGTGTTTTATAATCTTTTTTTTGTTTTATTTTTTTTTGATTTAATCAATTTTCCGTGAAAAAATCATTTTTCGGAACAAGATAAGGATGGATTGTAAACATAAATTCCATAAGTAAAATTTGCCAATTTTCATTTCAAAATATTTTTTCTTTCAGGGTTTTTTTATTTTGTCCGTTTTATTAATCTGAATGATTCCTAATGTTTATAAATTAATTTTTTATTAATTAATTATTGATAATTAAATTTTTTGATATTGACAGAATAATTGTTAATTGATTTTATTATTGAATGACAATGCCAAAATTATTATTGATTATTACAAAAAAAGAACAGTTTAAGAATTTTATTTATTAAATGTACAATATTCATAACAGGAAAAAAAGTTTAGAGATTTCAAAGTAATGTGAACAATTAACATAAAACTATTAAAACAATTTAATATGACAGAATGAAAGAAATTAACAAATATATTCACAAATCACAATGTGTTAAATATTATATTTATTTCTTTATTATGTTTGGAAAGGATGTTGTAATCTAGACCAAGCAAATCTGGAATTCTGGTTGGGTAATTTTGCCCCATAAAAACTTTGCTGTTCAGTTAAATGCTTATTAGGAATTCCAGGCCTAAGGTTCGGATATTGAGACCTTAAAGGATTAAGAGATTGTCCTTGAATTTTGTTATTATTTATTTTGGAACTATTTGAAAATTTTTCACGAATTTCTTTCGTTTTCCTTCGATGATACCAGTATACAATCATTACAATAATCAGACCGAAAACGATTATTGGCACAAGCATATATTTCATTAAATAGTTTTTGTCTAAAATACAATAAATAAAATTATGGAAACCCCAAACATTATGATAAAAATAATTATATATAAGTACCAAGAGGCCACATTATGGTCTAAGATCTAATCAGATAATTTTGCAACACAATAACACCAAACCACATCTTGTAATATCATTTAAAGAAACATAGAATAGACTTGGATGGGAGGTTCTACTTCACCTGCCGTACTTATCAGACATAAAGCCATCTGATTTCCACTTGTTTCGATCTATGCAGCATTCTCTTGCTGGACAAGCCTTCAATTCCTATGAAGATGTCAAAAAATGAATTCTTTCAAAGTATTTCTTTTAACAAGAAATCCATTCTTTGCCGAAAGAAGCTTCAATAGTCAAAAGTTGTAGCTGTCAACGGAAAATATTTTGATTGAAATAAATGTTTTGTTACTTTTAAATAAACGACTTTATTTTCATAAAAAGCAGTGGAAATTAATTCCTATACCTAATATATAGTGAAACCTCGATTATTCGATTTTTTTCTATCCAATCAAAATTTGAAACATTTTTAAAAAAATCTCTGATAATTAAATAGAATAGAGGTGAACAAGAATGGTTTCAAATACTTACGAAAATATTTATAAATTTATAATAGACGAAACTTGAATTTTTAAAAACTCGCACCTAATTAAACTCTTTTAACATTCTTTGGGTGTTTCAAAAGTACCAAGAGAGAGATTCACAATAATTTTATGTTCTAATTTCACTGGATCTGATAAATTTAAGTTAACTGTGATCGGAAAAGCTGCAAAACCTTACTTACAATCACTAGATACGAGGATCAGATAATTGAAGTTGCTGATGAATCAAAGGTATTTAAGCCACCAATTGAAGATTGTACATTGTTAATTTATCAAAGTTATCAACAATTTCAAAAATCTTTAAAAAGACAGGTGTTTTAGACTGATTAATTGATAAAGAAGCATTTTGCTAGAATGTGGATGACTTAAACATTGAAAAGAATCTTTCATGTTAAGAAGGAAATTATTGAAATTCCAGAAGAAAATGTAACAGAAACTGAAATTTCCGATAAAGTAAGTAGTAAATGAAAAAATATCAATAGAAACTGACGATGAAGACCAAATTGAACATTGAAGCATCTATTAAAAAAATAGAAACTCTTGTTAATGGAAAAAAACAATTATATTGAATGACGGGAAAGTCCTAACAAATCACTTACAAAAGATCTCCACTAATTAAAAAGATATCTAGAAAAAATCTTTGAAGCAGAGAAGTTAAAAGCATCCTTAATAAATGATTTTTGTCCTTTTTCTAACTACATTTATTTAACCTTATTTGTTAAAATATCATTATGCAAAAAATGTAACATTTTCGTCATATTCTGTTGTTTTATTATGAAAAAGGTAAGAATTATATTATTTATAAATATTATGTTAATTTAAAGTCAGCCTCGGATGCACATAGGAAAATATGTAAAGTATATGGAGACGATCAATACGAGTATGCCGAAAATGATATGAATGATGTATCCCGCTGCGGAGGACCATCTCACATTGATCTAAAAGATATTGATATTGAATAATAATTCGATAGGTAGTGAATATTTTGATAATAAAAAAGATTTTGAATATAATTAACTTTCCTATTTTTTTGAATCAGATAAGTTTATCTTGGTATTTATTAAATAAGTCATTAAATTTTTACTAGAATTTAAATATTACTTATATCGCCATCTGTTTTGTTCAATTTTTATCTTTTTTGGACATTTTTTCAAATAGACAAGTTTACTTTATATTCGAGGAATAAAATAGTCTTTATATGTATACATAGAACATATTCAAATATAAAATGTTTACCCATTGATTCTGAATTTAACAATATTTCAACTCTGATGTCTGTTAATCCAGAAAATATTGAGCTGTTCTTTACCACCTCCACTAAATTATTTGAAATGGCATCACTAAGATAATGGGTAAACGGTCTCAATGGCTGCGTATTTGTATTACGAGTTTTTTCTTCCGTTGGAGAATAAATTGCAACCTGAGAAATCATGAGTTCAAAGGAGAGTATGAATAGATTTTCAATCACATGCAAATCAATATACTTTTTATATTAAACATGAATATGTACACCCGATGGAAAACAATGGAAACAATTAATAATAATATTACTCAATAATATTCAATATAAAACCAAAAAAATTTTCTTATACAAAACAATTGAAAACGCTTGAAAGCATAACATTTTTATTAATAGAGTTCTACCATCGCTCGCAAATAAAACAGAGATTTAAATAATATTTTTAAAATTTTATTGCAGGAAAATGAAAAATGCATTTCAGGAAAGTCAAAAAGATGATAATATACATGATAAAGGTTTAAAATGAGTATATTATTGATGGATTAGTAAAATTTTTTTTGAAAACTTTTATGTAAAAATGCATTTCTAACAGAAAAATCACAAAAATAAAATCGATGAAATCAATAAAAAGATTGGAACAAAAAATCCATCGCATATTTCAAACTCGAAATAATCTTTAATTTTAAAAATAAATAAATATTAAAAATCATTTAAATAAAAAAACGTCACTTGGTTTATACCTCTCTTGTTTTAATAAATTAGATCAATGATTATGATATTATAAATTTAAATAAATAAAAAAAGAAATATGTTTTCAATACTTTATTTTAAAATTTAAATTAATTGTTTTGAATTTCACTGGCTATAATTTATACATGCAGAGAAATTTTAAAATTAAATTCGAAATGAAAATCTTACAAATCTTATATTTAAAAATGTAAGAAGGAAATTCCTTTTTTGCAAACATCCATCGAAAACATAGAAATATGGAAGCCCACAAGTTTCTATGTTACCTTTAGATTTTTGAAGCCTCAAAAAATTAATACTTACAATGACACCACAACCCTCTGAAAGCTGTCACATTTTTCTTAAATTTTGTTTGCAAAATTGTTATAGATTCAATGATGGAGGAAGACACGAAAATCGTTAGAAAATAAATTATTGAAATTTGGCAAAAGGAAATATACAGTCCCACCCAAAAGTCTTTGGCCACCATGTAAAAAAGCCTAGTTTATCTTTTAGTTATTTATTCTTTAGTTATTTTTTTTATTGATAAATTTTGATTAATGATTTAATAATATTTTGTAGAGAAATCTAAATATGCCAGGTAAGGAATTAATAAATATTAATGACTAGAATCAAATAAATGCTTTTTTCTAGAATTTTAAGAGTGGCCAAAGACTTTTGGCGGGAATTGTAATTGCAATCATCAAGTTGATGGTGTTTTCTATTTGATTTGTACAAAATCTGTTGAAGTTCGTTTGTTAACTCAGATTAGTTTAAAATATTTTTAATCATATTAAACCAGGTTCGATCATCTATACTATGGGTTCTATACAGATGGTGACGATGTTTTAATATGATCGAATCTCTTCTAAATATGTACCATAAAGTGATTAACCATTCCATAAATTTTGTAAACCTTAACAAAGGTAATCAAACAAAAAAAATAGATAATTTGTGTTTATGGGTAAAAACCGACAAGTGAAAATTATGTCTTATTATACTTTTTATGAAGGCGAAAAAATACAAATGATTTTTTGGAATTAAAAAGAGATAAGGTGACCTTAAAATGACATATTATAATAACATAGGAACAATTTAAATTTCAACATAAAATTAACTCCGAAATTATTCAGTGGTATTAAATAAACCATTTTGGATTTGACTTTACGAATGATTTCTTCTTTTTTATTTCAATCTTTTAAAATTTCAAAAAAAAATATTTTTACTGAAAGACTCAGCAATTATAGGCGTAGCACCTACTTGAAAATCAAAAATTAATATTTTGAACCACTTACAATAATTATAGATGGGTTACGGTCACTAGCATCACATGTCATACCGAGGGATTTACCTATTGACTTGTCTTCGAATTTTCTAACCGATTTTAATGTTTTCAATGCCTCACAAATGTCATCAATGGTAATTCCGATTGGTAAATTTGGCTTTACAAATGTAAGAAGAATTTGCGAACAATAATTATTTTTTTGAATACTATTTGGTTGACAGGATAGGGGGGTTTCACCAGGCCATCTTACAGTGATTTGAGGAGCTTGGGATCCATGTTTAATACATTGAGCCTTGGCAACGCAAGGAGGAACAAAACAGCGATTTTCCTTGAAAGGATATACATGACAAAGCTCATCGATTTTGCAAGCATAAGGATCGTTAGGTCCAATTGCTTTATTACAGTTCCAAACTCCGCAATTTATCTATATTAATAGTATTTAATTTAACGTTATTAAAGAGATTTCTAATTATTAATAATAAAAATCAAAACAATACAGAATTATAACATGGATATTTTAAAAAAATTATCAACAAAAGTTTTTTTTACAGAAATTAATATCATATTTTAAAAAAATATTATAGTATTATTATTAATAATAATAATATTATTATATTATTATTATTATTATAACAATGTTATTAATAATACTATTTTAAATTTTCATTTAGGTAATCAAAGGAATGTCATACGATGAAATCAGTTATGAGATTGAAATAGTTTAAGAAATATTAAGACTAATATCTTGAGCTAACTCTTGATCAAAAAGTGAAAACTAACAAAAGGTGAATATTTATTGTTGATTCAAACAAATTGTTAGAGTTTAATGTAATATTTCTTAAAGTTCTATCGATAGGCATAACTGGACCAATTGAACAAAAATATTCAATTATACAGAAAATATAAAATAATAATAAAATATAAATAAAAAAAATATTTTATTATTATTTTATAATTATATTTATAATAATATTTATTATTTTATATTATTTATAACTATATCAGGAAAAATTTTATTAACAAAAACCTCTTGATGATAACATTTATATTTTTCTGATATTAAAACAAATTGATTTCTTTCTGAAAATGTTATTACTGATTTTTTTAATGATTAATTATTTTATTAATTAATGTTAATTTAATTATTTATTTTATTTAAAAAGAATTTTTCATCATATTTTAAGCCTAAACTTTTCAAAATTTTAATTTAAGATCCTTAAATAATGCATTAATTTTAAATTACCAATAAACGTAACAACTTATTATTATAAATATCCTTACAATGTTTATTTCATATTGTTCTTCTTTCATATATATTCTGTTAAAGCTTGCTTTATCTTTTTTTAATCCATTAGCTTGTTTACAAAAATCTCGATTTGATTTTCTTTGTTAGGTTTAAAATTTGCAATTATTAAAAACTCATGTTTGCGAAATTTATTATGGATAAATGGAAATGTTTCGAAAGTTTGAAAAAACCTTAGAATAAATGTATTATATCGGAAGAGGATATCTTCGAAGGAGTCCAAATTGATTTTAAAAATAAATATACATTGGGTTTAAACTAATAATTCACCTTGCTTTTTGTCCACATTAGTAAAATCCAAATAAAAATATTCATAATATTCTTTGAAAAATAAAATAGATTAATATTTAAATTAATTTAAGAAGATTTTTACTAACATCGACACAGTCGACTTTTCCTCGTGTACAATGACATTCTTTACAATTGTATGTCCACCTTTCTCCACTATCAAATATTCGATCGTGATAAACGCAGGATGGAGGTTGAGGAGGTGAATTGTTTATAACCGTATCACAACGAGGTCCAGATCTGCCTTGTGGACATCGACATTCAAAATCATCTATTCTATCTACACATACTGATCCATAAGAACATGGATGGGATGCACACTCGTCAAAGTCTTAAGAAAAGATTGCATTATTTTTTTTTATAATATTTTTAAATTTATACTCAGTTGACAGTTAGTTCCGTAAAATCCTACTTCACAAACACATTTGTATGAATTAACTAAGTCTCTACATTGTCCACCATTAAAGCTGAAATTAAAATATTATTTATATTATAAAAAGACGATAAAAAAATTAAATAAAAAAACAATTACCATGGATTAGGATGACATTCATTGATATTTATTTCACATCGCCTGCCTTCAAATCCTGGAGGACAGTGACATGTAAAATTGTTATAGCCAACATTGATGCAAGTTCCTCCATTTTTACAATGATTATTGTCATTACAAGGTTGGTTTGATAGATCACGATATTGACAAACAGTTCCCACAAATCCTTCTTTGCAATGACATTCGAATCTATTATAACTGTAAGTTGTTGTACAAGTTCCACCATTTAAACAGGAATTAGGATCACAAATCTTATTAAAAGGTAAGTGACATAGCTTTCCTCCCCATCCACTTTTACAGTGACACTTGAAATCATTAAATGAATTAGTCAATTCCTCTTTACATGTTCCTTCATTCAAACATGGATTTCGACTACAAAAATCCATTTCTGAAATTTTTTAAAGTATAAAAATGTTTTCGATTTTTCAAGATTAATAAAAAAAATGTTGATAATAAACAAATAACAAACATTAACTAAAATTTTAATGAAGATCTCATCTCATCCTTAAGAATGTTAAAGTTAGGTGTTTCATTTCAAAAATAAGAGAATATTAGAAGAGGAAGTCAAAATACCATATTCTGATATATAAATAATAACTCTTTATAATAATCTTCCAATGAAAATAAGAAATAGCATCAGTCGAAAAATTGGATGACAACCCATTACTTTTTGTATTTTCAGTAATGTGAATCAATTCAATGTCCATTTGTACTATTAATCGCAACTCAAATCATGTCAAAACATATCACGAAACGATGGTAGCACGAACTGCCTTTGTATTGCTTTTACTCGGCGATTGGCCGAAGACCCACATTTCTTTGAGAAACATATCAACTAACAAAAGGGATGAACATTACTGACATAAACTGGAGGTGTTTTCGATCTTCTATAATTCTTTTTTTTCTAAATGTGATTCACCATTTTTCATCCAAAAACGCAGTGTAAGATGCTCTGTACACCATTTCAATTATTTCAATTGTTTTCTTCAATAATGGACTTTGTCCTATCCACCTTCAGGTTTTTGTTTCATCATATGACCCAAGATACTTGGTTTTTTATTCGAGAATTCAAGTTATCTACTGGATATTGTTTGCCTTTCCCTAATGGCAGTAATCAATTTTTGTTGATTTTCCGGATTTTTTTAAACAATGCTTTGCCTATTAAAACGTGGCCTGGTTAGTATTAACTCTCTGATGATGAAGACGAGCACATAATTTTTGTAATGGTCCATCTGCTATTCCATTGTTTATTAGCCGATAACACAATGCACTTTCTAGTCTATCAGGAGTTTATATACCTTCTTTTTGTGTCATTGAAAGGAAAAATATGAACAAAATAAGAAATCAATATTACGTAGTATTGATTGATTTGTGATATTATATATCAAATGTACATAGACATTTTAAATAGGCTTTTTTAAATTCACATTAACTTCTTACTCAGAAGGTATAGTAAAGGTTACTCCATTGGTTTTTTAATGCATGAAACACAAACTAGAAATTATATTTAATGAAAGAAAAGTATACATTTTTAAAGGTAACATATAAATTAAAATTTTAGCAGTATAAATAATAAAAAAAAATAATAATTTGTTAAAATATGGTCATAATTCCTTAATATTTATCATTTACGACTTATAATAATATTATATGTATGTATAATATGTGTTTACTTTGTTCGCATCGTTTACCATGAAACCCATTATAACAAATACATTCGAAGCCGTTGATACCATCAATGCAAATTCCTCCATTTTCACAGGAATTAATTTTGCAATCGTTAATATTCACTTCACAAAATTCTCCCTCAAATCCTGTCGCACATCTACAACTGAAGGTTCGGTTTCCATGGCTTAAGCATGTTCCGAATTTGCCACAAACATTTTGCTTAATTCCACTAGAATTTATCATTTGTGGCATTGAACAGGCATCATAGGCATTTTCGCAAGATTCTTTTCCACAATACGGACGAGCATGTTCGCACTGTTTTCCCCAAAAATTAGATTGGCAATTGCAGTAAAAGTCCTGTTCTATTATATAACAATAAGCTTCATTTAAGCATGGATTCGGGCTGCAACCGGTTTTATAGATCTAATTTCCATTTGACATTTAGAGTGCCATTTAAAAACCAATAAGTTTCCCACCTCACAATTTTTACCAGAATATTCCTTTTTGCATTTGCAACTGTACCCGAGATTTGTTTCTTGGCAAACTCCACCATTTTTGCAAGGATGGCTTTGACAGGCAATATTCAGTTCACAATTACGACCTTTAAAGCCCGGCTTACACTCACAGGTATACTTGTTGTTATGTTCCTGAACAATAATCATCTCATCAATAAATAACAAAATATCATCTTCCATAATAAAATATTTCTGATGAAAATAATGAGAAATGTCAAAATTCTACTTTTTTCTAACACAATCTTATCAATATCCTTTAAGTATGAATAATTTTTATATTTCTTGTTGTATAAGATAAAGGTTAATTTAGAAAAGATTCAAGGTCTGTTAAAGTAAGTATCATACTTTAAAATGTTATATTGTTAAATACTTGTTTGTTTCTTAAATACTTAAGATATCAACTTAAATTTATGACACAATGAAATAAATTTATCAAAAATTAATAGTTTTCAACAGAACATCCATTAACAATAAAACTATATTTTAATCGATGATAGAAGGAAAATAAGATTTTCACATATTTGTGGTAATATTTTAACTGTCTCTTCAATTGCATCTGTCAGATCTTTTAGCTTCTTTGGTTTTATTGTATAAACTATTATTTATAGATATACCCAAAGAAAGACAATTATTTGGTAAAAATTCTGTGATCTCGCAGCAGAATGGGATGGATTGCTCTTCCAATCAACCTTCCAATGTTGAGAAAATTTCCAGTTTGAAACTATTAATGAGCATGAGCTCAATCCTGTTGAAAAATAATTTAGATCTTTTCTCGAAAAAGTTGTAGAATGAGGATTTCAGCATGTCTAAGTAGTTTGAGTCATTAACATTTTTATGACCGAAAAAGGAACCAAATCTTTTCAATTTTAATGAATCTAAATGTGATATTAACTTATTAAAACAATTTAACATTTATATAAAATGTCAGAAATCCTATTTCTATAGAAAATAAAATTTATTTTCCGAATATACGCGTTTTATTAAATGAATAAAAAATTTTCACAAATATATATTTTCATGAAACATGTTTCGAACTTTTATTTTTCAGTTCTTCATCAGTCAATGTTTTTGATATTTACATTTTAAATCGCTATTTTAAATGGTCTTGTAAATCACGATGGTTTTAAAAGGTATTGAAAAAGTTGGATTAGTTCATAGAATTTGAGTAAAATGTGTACAGGCAAGATTTAAACGGAAATAATGTTATAAAGAAAGAAATGAAAAGAGTCTATGTTGTATCACTATAGCAATCAAATTTCGAAGTAATTTTTGAAAACTTGTTACAAAGGAAGGTCTTAACATTTCTTGATTTGCAAAAATATCAAAGAACATAAACCATTTATTTTGACCAGTTTTTGTCACTTTAATAATTGAACTCAATACCATTGTTGATAAAAAACGATGTGTCAAAAATTATAAAAAAAATTATATTGTTAACCATACAATGAAAATTTCAATGAAAATCTTTGAAAAAATTATTTCTGTAAAAGAACTTTGTATCACTTTGATTTTGAAATATGAAAACTAATTTTCTAGTTTAGTTCTAATGTTACAGAATTACAAGAAATCATATTCAACTAACATGGCAGACTCCATTGTTTTTACAAGGGTTATTTTTACACTTATCAATTTTTTCTTCACAGTATTTGCCCGTGTATCCATCATGGCAATTGCATTTATATTCTCCAAGGCTCGTGGATTGTACTTGACAATCTGAAGCGTGTTTGCATTGTGAATTTTTACATGGGTCAGACAAATGGCATTCGGATCCTCTAAAGCCTGGAGTACATTCACATACATTGATACCATTTTTTCCCTTCACGCACTTTCCTCCGTTCAGACAAGATTTAAAGTCACACATGTTGATATCTAATAAATACAATAAGGTCATAAATAGGAAATTTAAACTATTTTATTTCCTAATTTTGGACCTTGTTTCTGGACTTTTCAATATATAATGAAAATTTCGCAATGATTAATATTTAAACATTGATAAAATAATGTCACTATTGATTTATATTTTATACAGCTTATGTATAAAGTAAGCAACCGATTTTAAAATGTAATACCCTATTGGTATATTCAACATAAGACTGCAGAAATGTTGACACTAGTACTTATTTATTGAAATTTAATGACCTTTAGCTTTAATACATTTATATAAGCTATTGTAAAAGCCATTCATAACATTTTAACACATTTTTTGTCATATTCTAACTGCTTTCATTTGAATAATACCTTTCAGGATATCCTTTGGTTTTTGTAATTTAAAAAAAAGTTGTAGCAAAGTTGGATTATTTTAAGATTCATTAATTGGTATTTAGCACATTACAATTTTTTCAGTCTGTAAGAATAATTAAGATCTTGTGCGGATAAAGTTGAAGATCTATTCGTACTACATTGTATAAAGCTTTCAAACCTCACTCAATTTTCGTAGCAGCAGGTATTAGCGATGTCTCGCGCGTTTCTTCATAAATCTGACTTTTTATTCATATTTTTTCATGTTGAATTGATAGTCTTCCAGACTTCAAAGGTTCGCACTCTCACAGTCTTTGAGTTTTGCAAATATCTTTTTCATTGTCCTCACTGTACGTATCTTGTTCCAATTCTTCCAGACTTCAAAAGTTCGCACTCTCACAGTCTTTGAGTTTTGCAAATATCTTTTTCATTGTCCTCACTGTACGTATCTTGTTCCAATTCAAGCATTATAAATGCCGTCTTACTAATGCGATTAATTCAATTTCAGCTATCAGTAAAACAATTTGTATTCTTTCTTCAATGTAGAACATTATTAAAATTTGAATTTACTGCCGTTAAATTCGATAACATCTATTTATTAAAACAATTAAAAATTTACATTAAATTTTATTTCTTAGTAAACATAAATGGAATATTTAAGTATGATATATCTCCAAAATCGGATGCCTACCTTATACAAACTCTGTGCATGTTGATAAATTTATAAAAATATTTTTAGACTAATTTATTATAAAATTTTCATTATTTAAGCTGATAAAATACTAAAGTTATTCAATAATAAATATTGATAGGAAATGCTTGAGGAATGAAACTGAATTTTTATTAGGGAAATTTTTCAGTTATAAAAATTATTTAATTTCTGTGAAATCCTCATTATAATCTCAAAAAACAGTAATAAAATTGATTTTGTATCGGAAGGATCATAAATCGTGAGTGGAACGTATCTTTTGATCATATCCATTTACATCACATGTCAAAGTATGTATAAAAATCCAAAGAGGATTATCTCAAGTTATTAAAGTAGCTTTGGTTTTTAGAAAAATGTTCAATATTAATTGCGGTTTATTGTTTTATCAAGTGAGAATTCACAGATAAATAACTGAACCGTTTTCCTGCGAGGGTGATGGGACTAAGTAAGCCAAAATTTAATCAAAAATTCCATCAATGTTCGTAATGAATTGTGACAGCCAACTGACTGAGTTACGAGAACAGAAATCCCCTCATACTGGCTATTAGAAGAGCGTCATATTACTCTGTTTCAGCTTGAAAGGCATTAGCAATCAATTCTGGTTTTTGCCTTCTGAAAGTGAACGTAATAAATCTTCATCCTAATTGGTACAATGTCTCAATTTGGATAAGAAATTGATGGACGAATCTGCTCAATAGAAGTGGTAATAAAATTGAGATAAAAAGTTGTTAATAATAATATTATTATTATTTTTATTATTATTATTTTTATTATTATTATTATTATTATTATAATGAATGTTATATCTTTTAGTATTTGTTAATATCATTACTTTATTATTATTTATTATTATTTATTATTATTATTATTATTATTTATTATTATTATTTTTCTTTATTATTATTATTTTTATTATTATTATAATGAATCTTATATCTTTTAGTATTTTTTAATATCATTACAAATATTCAACACAAAATAAACATTGACTTTTGTTTATTGTATTCATTGAATTTGATATTCAGGTTATTTATCTCAATAATTTTCATGATCATAGTTGAATACAAAGCATGCTGTGTGACCAAAGGTTTTATAATAAACTTCGGTTTCTTATTCTAATAATAAAACTTTGCTTAAAATTGTTATATAATATATATTATAAATAAACATGAACGGAATTTGTTTACAATATACATAACAAGGAACTGAAAGGTAAGCTGTGAGAAATTGAGAATTTTTCTATTCTTTATTTTTATTTCATTAATTATAATAATTATTATTATTTAATATTTTAGAATGAGCTTTTAGATAGTATGTCTCATTATTGGAATGTTACTCGATCCAGTGTTCAAAAATATTGTGCATCATTTATAATTATTGATATTTTAAATATTCACATAAATATAAATTAAAAAGAAATAAAGCACAACTTATAATAGAATGTTTATTTTTATCATTACAAATAAATATATTTAATTATATTCTGCTTTCTGCTTGGTACCAAAAACTTAAAGGTTCTCAATATTTTCCGTAACCATATAAAACATAACGATTGTAATAATAATAAGGATTATTATTATTATTATTATTATTATTATTATTATTATTATTATTATTATTATTATTATTATTATTATTTTAGCTTAATGTCATTGTTAACAATGAAGTGTTAAGAAATCTTAGTCTAGTTAACTGTTTCAGGAAAACTATCAATAATTACTGACATTTTATCAGTAACGCTGGTTTTATCAGATTCTCCAGTACTGAGCCCGTTACTCTCAAGTCAAATAAAAGTGTTTCTTATAACTTATTGAAATTCAATACTTTGAATGGAATTATCGGTCTTGGGACTTAGGAATGCTAAGATCGTCCATTCCATATGTTTCAAATAGACTCCGTAAAATAAAATTTACATAACTTTTAGAAATTAAAATATTTCAAATTGGAAATCACAGAAATCGATTCAGTGACCACTCATTTTACTGAATTTTTTCATATTCATATATTATTAAAAAATTTAATTAATAAAATTTAAATAAATCATACCATGATCACAGAGTTTTCCGGTGTATCCAGCAAAACACTGACAGTAGTGTCCATCCTTATATTTCAGACAAGTTCCTTTAACACAAGGATTTGGTATACAGGGATCTATTGATAATAAATAATATAAATTATGAATTCCATAAAAAGGAAATATATTAGGTAATGTTGCAGTTGCCGTTCGTAAGTTCATCATTTTAAATTTAAATCCAAATTTTTATTATAGCAATTATTATACGTGATAAATGTCACCAGTCATTATGAAACGTCTTTGATTTTGTTTTTCTCGATAGAGTTTCGCCAAACAAATTCATTCAATAAAAATAGAATAGGAATTGCTAAACCCTAAAATTTTTGTTTTCTGAACAGTTTTTGGGGAGTATAGCTTTTATGTTATTAAAAATGTTATTATATAGAAGACATTTATTATTACCAGCCTTAATTAAAGATAGTGTCTTGTGGTATAAAAGGATTTAAGTTGTCAGATTAGTGCATTATTTAGGCAATTTTTATATGATAACTTAAAAACTCTGTCAAAAATAAACTTCATTCATCAAAATACGGTCCATTAGATTTATTGCATTGTTGCAAATAAGAAACAAGTTTATTTAGTCCAATAGCATAAAGACCTGGGTTCCTGCAGTCCATCAATGCTCTAACAGCATTTTCAATAGCGTCTCCGCATTTGAACTGTTTCTTCTGCAGGAATTGGTGATAATCTGTTCGAAAGAGATATGGAGAAAATAAGGGGGGAGTAAGAATTTCAAAACCAAACTCTCTGGGCTTTTGTTGTCACATTTGTGCAACATGTGACCGAGTGTTGTCATGCAAAAGGATTGCGGCATTTCTTTTGACTAATTCAGGATAAAAACTTCAGTTTATGATGTATATCTTCCAGATCTTGGTAATATTTCACTGGTGTGATGGTTTGACTTGTTTTTAGAAAGTTAAATTGAATAATGCCATTGGAATTTCATCAAGTAATTAACATAATTTTATTCTGGTGAAAATTTATTTTTGTGAAACGTTTTAGGGACTCATCCTTGTCCAACCATTGAGAGTAACGCTTTTTGTTGTCATAAAGAACCCACTTATCAAATAGATTACTTTCATTCATTTTACACAAGAGAGGTGAGGTGTAAGAGGTGAGGAGCAGATCTCATGATGGTGAAATTTTTGGTTATGGTTCAGTTGATGTGGTGCTCATTTCTCAATTGTTTTCTTCCCTATGAGCTTTAGTTGACACAGGATAGTTAGATAATCAAACCCGAGGTCTAAAGCAACCTTGTTGTTTTAAGTGTTCAGTTTCCACAATGATAAAAATGGTTTAGTAAAATAAAAGGTAATGTTAATTAAAAGAAATTAGGTTTAATATTTTACCCTTTTCACAGTTTTCTCCACTAAGCCCAGATGGACAAATACATATATATGGTTTGATTTGTGAAGCCTGATTTTCACAAATTCCTCCATTTTTACAAGGGTTATTTTCAGCACAATAGTTTAGACCTGCAAAACTTGAAATAAACATTTTAAAGATAATTAGTTTCTTTACTTTGATCACAAAATTGTCCACCCCAATTATTTTCACAATAACAAGTCCAAGGCGAGTCGACACAAGTTCCATGCTTACATCCAGGATATTTAATACATTCATCACAGTATGGTCCTTTCCATCCCTCTCGGCAGCTATGATATTAAATAATATATTATTTATTAAAAGTGTCAACAACCAACATGCACTCTCCCGGTTGTGGACAAAACCCGTGAACTCGGTGGCACCCAGCTTTGCAAATTGCTATTAAGAACAGAATAATATTTTCTTAAAAATTAAAGGAATCCCAAATATAAATATAATAATTTTATTTATATTAAATAAAGATAAATATTTTTATTTTTAAAAAACCATTTTGTTTAAATAACCTAGAAAATTTTTGATTTTTTTCTTTTATTAAATTTTCATCATAAATTATCTTTTTATCAACCCTTAGTAAAACGTGATAAAAAGTGAGTTTCACAATAACGTGGACCATGAAAGAACCTGACAAATTAAACAATAGATCATAAATAATCATAATAAAGATGCTTATTTGAGAGGACTTTTTAACAACACTATCCATTATGAACTTCCATCGACTGTAAAAAAAACAACGGCAAAAAAGTACTGTGAAAAGTTCACTATATTCGATATTGATATTCCTCAAAGCTTTAGCTTTAATCAAAAGAGTGAATGAAAATAATTTGGAAGGCCGTATTATTAACTGTACAGAAGATATCAAAATTGGGTCTTGAAACTCTTCAAAACCTAATGTGTTTCCATACATATTGAGTCGAAGGTTTAGTGGGATCTAATTGTGAAAAAAAAGGTTACTGATTAAACAAATATCCAAATTTAAAATTAGTCCTTAAATATGTTTAAAACCAGGTTCCATTGACAGAATGGATATTGTCTGAGTTAAGATGTACGTGTTATGCTCATGTAAAACTGTGAAGTGGAAGGTTCTTTCTTTAAAAAATTTTAAATTATTAATTTTTATCTAGTTATTTTTTAAATATAAATACAACTGGGTTTTATATAAACAAGAATTTAAAGAAGATGTCCATTTCCACAATCTCAATCTTAAGTTTTATTAAATTTATTATACTGTTGTTATCAACAGTAAAATCTAGTGTGACCCTTAAAGAACAACTTAAAACATTCAATCTAAAGACTGAAACCTAAAGGAGCTGTAGTCAAGTCTTCTGAATACTCCAGAAGAGCCACAACCAGAGATCTTTTGGGGATCGATAAAAAATCCCCAAACATCACAATAGATTGGTCAACAATCATTATGACTGAAAACTTTATAATATTTTGATAATAATTTAATATTTAATTTTATGCTTGATAAACATTTTCATCAGGCGTTCTTGTTTTGAAAAAATGTATTATTTATTTTGGTACAAATAATATTTCATTATTAATTCTACAAAAATTTTAACCGATTTTAAAACCGCAATAATTAATTAATTAGTGGTACCAGAACTTACTTCTCATCACTAATCATTCAGTACCTTTTATTGTTCTCTCGCTAAATCGATTCTGCTTCGCTCTAGGTGACATATTACATATTTTTACATAAGTTCTAGTTTGGTTCTCATAAAATCAAGCAATATTTTAACGAATTAAATAATAATTTTTCCATCATATATCACATTATTAAAACTGATTAGTAATAAATTATTGCACAAAAATGACAAAATATTATGTTTTTTCTTTGAGTCAGTTTTCTATTTATTAAGGAAGATAAAGTCAATTTTTAAAATTATAAGGTCAGTTTTCTGGGAGCCCTAATAATAATAATAATAATAATAATAATAATAATATTAATAATAATAATAATAATAATAATAATAAATCACTTGTATTGCAATCAGTGCCCATCCAGCCATGATTGCAGACCTTGTCTCCATTGCGGTCGCATTGGTAATGACCAGAATTATTTTTGCAATACCTATCACACGATTCTCCATAATAATCACCATGGCAGGTTAAGCTAATGCTAAATTGATAGACAGAAAGACCATTAAGTAGGACAACATCATGCCACTTTTCTGAAGATTTCCTTTCCAAAGATGGTTTCAGAATATTTCTGTAAACTACTCGGTCTATGACTAAACGATGGAATGGTCTGCTTTCCACGGTATCATGAGCCTCAATAATTAAAGTGATGGATCCCTATTAATGAAAAATAATTTTTTAAAAATTAAAGAACATTTATTCAAACAATATAATTATCTGTTTTTACCGTTTTAAATTGAAAAAACCCATATCTGTGAAATATTCAATCAAACAATAAATTCTAGTCTCATTTATGAGATTAGGTTGATGAGGAAGTTCAAAGAGGGAAAAGGTGAAAATTTTAATTTGGTGTAATTTTTTCAAAAATCAGAATAAAACTTATTCAAAACCTTCAATCAGTATTTGAGCTGTTAATGATGACCGTCCTCAATCCTTTCAATAACAGCTAAAATGGAGTTTGGGTTGAAAATTCACGACCATACGCCACGATTAGATTTACCAATCTTTACACGACCACAATTATTGAAAATATTTGAATAACTCAAAGTTGTTTTATATAGCTAAAATCCTACCAAAATTTATTAATCTTATCCTTCAGAACAACGGATATTTTTCGTTGGAGAACTTTAACTATAATAATATTGACAAATAATATTTTGAAAGTCAACAGTAAACGTTCATTCAAACAATTACAAAAATACAAAAACAGTGATTTATTTAATATCAAAGATGCGGTTCTCATTGAGATGATGACGTTTTGCTGTTTGACTCGGCTCTGGCTAAGAGATTTTTCCAAATATTATGGATGTTAATGGTCGTCTTGATAGTAAATTTTTAAAATATTTTTACTGATTTAAGATTTTTAAAATCAATAATGATCCGAATGTTTGGTATTTAGTTGGGATCCACGATTCACTATATCGAATAAAAATGCTCATAGGTTTTGACTTCATCAAGTGGAATCTGATATTTTTGTTTGTTTGCCTCATCATTACATCAGACAGAGACCTCTGATACAAAGGGACTTCAATGTCAATAATTATGTATCTTTTAGCCTCTTGTTAACAAAGTGAGGAAATAAATAATACTCAGATTAAATATGCACAAGTAAAAAGGCTTGAAACTTTTCGCCAACGTAATCCTTAAAGAAAAACAAACCTCTAATGGAAAACTGGGTTTTATGTATGACTCGTAATGGGGACCACTAGAATTTTCAAATTAAAACAAAAATTTTCTTTTCATTTGAAGATAGTATCAATTTGATCTAGCTGGACAGTTTTTATAGATTAAAACTCCACCAAACATTGGAAAAATTACGCTCTTTATCTGATGTAAAGAAATTTAATTTAGAACTTAATTTAAACAAAAAGAATGATACTACTTGTGAGTAATATATTATGAGGAAATTATAATTGACAATTATTAAATAATTAAAAAATATTTTATTATTTTCATCACTTTTAGACAAATCGAATTAAAAATGTATAATTATGATTACATTACATCTACTATTTTAATTATTAATAAGGTATTTCATAAACATTTTGTTTTAAATAATTAGAATATTGATTACTTATTAAAAGATAATTAAAAATAACTCCAATGAAAATTATCATAAATCAATAATCTTTTTGTTTTAATTAAAATTTCTAACTAATCTCTTCCACTTACTCAACAATGATAGAGTTATTGTAATAATTAAGATAAATTAATTAATTTTTATTAAGATGAAATTATTTATTTTCACATATTTTAATTAATTAAAATATAATTTTATTTTAAATATTAATTTAAGCTAATTTTAATATTTTTTACATACCTTTAAAATCTGTTTTTATTTTATTATCTGTATATATTTTTCTCTGTTTCATAAAGGCAGTATTGAAATTAATTAATTTTTTATCGAAAAATAATATAATCAATTTATTGATTTTAACAATTAATTGGAATATTTCAGTCAATTTAATCTGGGGGATTGTAACATAACATATAATCCCTTATTTTGCATTCCTTTATTCATTTAATAGACAGATATTTGTATATTATAGTCGTACATATTTGTCCAATGCTGGTAAGGCTTCATATGGCATCGAATGTCTTAATTGATCAATTCCGACAATAACCGATGCTGTCGAAGTTGAGGATGGTGGTAATGTAAGAAATAATCCCATAGATTACAACTGGATTAAAACAAATGCATATCCTGAGGCCTTTGAAGATGTTTCATGTTTACAGATAGTTATATCTGTCTTATTAATATTTCCTTATCGATGGAGACTAATGAAAATCAAATTTTGGGAAGACATCCGCTGGTTTGTATGTAAACGTATGTATAATATATTAAGGAATGTTTTTTAAACACACAACCCTCTGTGAATGTCTGTGAATGTTTGCTTATTCAGGTACAACAGTTTAAAATTTTTCTAAGAATTTCCACTTTTTGTAATCAGGCATCATAGAATTGACAGACATTTGTATGTATGCCATATTGTGTTCCAAGAGACATGCTTACAATGTAATTATAATGCAAAGAAATTATTTTAATGAATTTTATTATTAATTATAATTAATACATTTAAAAATACAAAAACCTTCCATTAAATTTTTGCAGTGCTGTGCTTAATTCTAAAACGGGATTTATTTTTTAGTATAACATTCAGAAATTATTAGAAAAGTTACTAGGATGATGCAATACTTTGTACTCAAAATTAAATATTTATTTATTAGGATACTTCAGTTTAAGTGCATCATAAACACGACCAGGCTGCTGGAAATAAAGTTTTGCATTTATGGATTTACCATTTGGAATCAGTTCAAAATGAAGAATTCAAAATTCCATCAGACACACAAAAAGAACTTCCTGGTAAGGCTATAAGCAATTCATCATCCAATGGCAGTGAAGGTCAACCTAAATGTGACTTGTCTTCAAGGTTCAAATCTTCATTATTCAAGTCCTTGAACCACTTAGCAGCAGTCCTCTGAGCAATAATTTCTTCACCTTCAAACTCGCATATCTCCTTGCAAGCATCCCTCGTGCTCAAGCCTCTTTTCCAATAGTAGAACAACAACACTCTCATCTCAAATTTTTAAAATTCATCTTAATCACAAGATTTGAAAAAACTAATTATTGAAATTCAAAAACCCACAGTGTCAACATTTCAATGTTTAAACAAATGATAAATTGCTACTTAAATAAAATTATAAATTTTAAACATAAAATGTACCTATGAAATTTTGAAAATAACGGTATAACCTTATTTGGAATGTAAAGTTTCTTTATAAGATTGTTTTTTGAGCAAAAACTTTTGCATTACCCTTGTATTAAGGTTATGAAAGGTCATTATTATCGTTCGTTTAAGTATTTTCTCATGAAAATATCGGTAATTTGCTGAGCAATTTTATTTTGTTTTAATAAAAAATGACATTGAAATATCAGGTTGTCCCACATGAAATGGGGGATTTATGTTTTATTATTTCAAAGAGTTGTTTAAAATCTAATTTTTATGATAAGAATTGTTTCAATGTCAACCTGTAGCGTCAATTTCATAGCGTTCATATAATTATGAAAGTAAGCAGTTCAATTTAAAAATACGAATTATATCTTGCATTTTTCTGTCATGGTGAACGAAACAACAAGTCCAGAATTTAATTGACAAACATTATTATTCTATCAATCCTAGAATACCGAGGAAACGATAATATTTTGAAGATTCTTGAGAGACTGGATAAAAAATCATTCTTTTTTGAAAAAATCAAATTCTCCTAAACAAATCGAATTCTCACATCCGTAATTAATCAGAAAAATATTCCCTCGACATGTCTTGTTAATTATAGACTCGAATTTTTGTATCTATTAATCTAACGTAGCTGCTCTACGGAGTTACTATTTATCTCAAGAGATTTTCGTACAGCTGCGCCTCCATCTGGGGCCTGAACAAATAATATTCAGTGTCCAATATCATATAGTGGAAATTTTATATAATAAAGAAAAAATGATTAACACTTATCCTCATGATAATTCTCGACAAAACGGCTTTAATATTATACTTTAAGATTCGGATTCTCTGGGAATTTCACGAATGAAAAAATGTAATTAATTTCTTAAAAAGAGTAGCAACTCATCACTACTACTTTTTCATTTGCTTTATAATTAAGTTATAATTCTCGTATATCCGTGCATTTATTCCCATTAATCGATAGATATATCCACAAATAGCTATGAAGATTCCTTATTCAATTAGAAACTTTCCCGGGCGAATTTTTACTTTTACTCAATACAATCACATCCATCACACGTCCACTCCCATAGTGTTAAAAAATTAAATGATTATGATGATGATGATGATAATAAGTCTTAATAATAATAATAATAATAATAAGTCTTAATAATAATAATAATAAAAATAATAATAAAAAGCACTTTTACTTGTTTAAAATGCATTGATAGAGTTATAGTAATAATTTTGATATATTATTTAAATAAGGGGTTTTTAACCCTGTTCAGATTTTTGCACATCATTGGAAATATAAATATAATATATAAATAAATATAATATACATTAATATATTAATATAATATAATATACATAAAATAATTAATAAAAATAAATAAATAATAAATAATAAATAATTAAATAATAATAAATAATTATAATTAATAATTAATAATAATAATAATTAATTAATAATTAATAATAAATAATTAATATAATATAATATACATTATTAATAAGAGTAACAAAATGTTAAGAGAAAAAACAAAAACATTGGAATCATTACGTAATGAAATTTTATCAATTATAAAAACAATGAATAAACACTAAAAATTTATGATAGTATATTTTTATATACTATATATATTATTTCAATTATAAAAACAATAATTTTAATTTTTGAAATTATATTAATAATATTATAATATAATAAAATTTTAACTGAATTATATTAATTAGGCTATAATAATTTCCATAATAATAAAGGAATTTATAATTTTATTTTATTAAAACTTTTGTCGTGTTGCTCTAGGATTTTATGAAAATATTTAATTTTAATTATTTTAATTATTATTTTTATATTAATAATTACAGCAGAAAGAAGAATTCTTTTTCAAATTTATCTTCAGTTTTATTTTTTATTTATTTACAGTCTCCCCAGTTTTAATAATAATATTTCTTTATGTTATAATAAGAAAAAATCGATAACGAATGAATTATTAGCATGCCATAATCAAACCCATTAAATCCCATAAATTATTCAACATGAAAACGGGAAATCTTCTGAAATTCAAGACAGATAATTGAATTATATACTATGCCTAATGTAATTTGTTTCATAAAAACGTCCAGTTCTGAATACAATTGATTGATTGTCAGTAGTAAGTTGTTTAGGAGCAACACATCCTTGTTGTGTAATCTAATAATATTTCCCCTAGATGTTCGACTCTATTGAGAAATGATAAAATTGGCCATGGCAATTTAATAAAATTGAAGCTGCAAGGCAACATTTCCCCGAAAGACGGCTTCCATTGCCGGTTTGACCGTGAACGAAATTAACAGCTGATACGGATATCTATATTGGAAATCGTATCCCATGGTATGACGATTGGGAACAGTTGCCAATTCATTAATGACTTTATAATGATTGGAACTGCAAAGGAATACTGTCACGTTTTCTTGACTGGCTCTACCTGGTATCCCAATTGTGCCCTTTTTCAATTATGGAAAATGATACTGGCAACCAGCAGCTATATATGTCGATAAGTTGATTTCCTATCAAACGCTATGTCGACCCTTCGGAATATTCAGGAAAAGTATTAATTGCAATAAATTGATAGAATAATATAAATGGTAATATAGTATTTTTCTGCATTTTACTATTTATGTCTTAAACTATTTTGTCTAAGAAATTGTTCAGAAGAAATTTGTTTTTGGTATTTCATAAAAATAACAAATGGTAATAAAGAAAGAAATCCATTATTATTATATATTTTTTTAAATTATTATTATTTTTTTTAATTTAATTTTTTTAAAATTATTATTATTATTATTATTTTTATTATTATTATTATTATTATTTTTATTTTTATTTTTATTTTTATTATTTTTATTATTATTATTATTATTATTATTATTAT
>JBBMKC010011671.1:0-19070 GCA_037834085.1 Bipalium vagum | reverse complement strand
TTTCTAAATTAACATAGTTCAAATCATAAAACTTTTAATATAATTCGTAATCTACAATTATTTCGATATTTACAAGGGGCCCAAAACATATGGACGGCACTGTATAAATATATATATATATATATTTAAAATCTAGTTAACAGTAATTTTTTATTTTTCTGAACACTCAAAATTTTATTTATACTGTTGGGTTTACCCAAGAAAACCATCCGGAAAATAAAGCCAAAAAAATCATGAAAAGGGGTTTAAATTTTAATAATAATATTATTAATGTGGAGACTACAACCAGGTCAAGCACCTAGTCAAGCGCAAAATTATTCAAATCAACCAAACCAAAAACTGATCACTAATGTTGTGCTTATTTCTTACATTAACATTATTATCCTAAGACTGTGCTTATTATTACATTAACATTATTTTTCATTTTGTGTGATTAGTATTTCTTTCAATTTTATTTGATCCTGTCTGTGTAAAAATACCACATTTTCTTTGGTTTTATGTATAATTTGATATTTTCAGTGTATAAATATATGTATTGTAAAACCGTTCTTGATTGATTTGTTTTTAAAAAAAGGAAATAAATAATAAAATGGTAATTACACAATAATAACTAATGAATAAGGAGAATATGAAATATCATAGTAAATGATGTATTGATAATAAGATAATTTAAATAACATTAACAGTAGTATTGTTTATGTTCAAGTGCAAAGCAATATATATATATATATATATATATTATTAATGATTATAGTATTTATTTATTTAGTTAGTTATAAGTAAAATATTTAAAAAATTAGGAAGATTTATAATAAAGTAACATATAATAATAACATACTAATTATAAAAATAGGTAAAAGATTTATATTGGATGGTAAAAATAGAAAACAAAGGAACAGTAGATTTTTATTAAGAAAAAGAAAGTTACTATTTATAAAAAAGAAGGTAAAAAGAGCAACATAAAAGAAAGCGAAAAAACCACAAAAGACAGAATAAAAGAAAAACAACGAGATAAAACTTAGAGAACAGCGCCTACGAATTTTTAAAAACTACTGTCAATTCAAACGATTTCAATTTCAAAATATTCATAGCCTACAGATTGTTCAAATTCAACTCATCCAACTAAAAGCTAAGCCTAAACTCAACACATTCAAGGTCTACGGCGTATTCCAATTCAATTCAAATAAGGCCCCATACTCATTACAGAAAACCTACTCGACCAGGACTTTATTACTCACTCTAAATCACTATAAAAGTAACAGAAAGCAAATAAAATATTTACGTTGTTAATGCTTGAGTTTTTATTGAAAGTAAATTTTTCTTATTTATTAATATCTATTTAATATTGACTTGTTACCTTTATGCAACAAAGTTTTCATTTATAGTCGTATTTCTTATTAATATTAGAATAACAATAAAATAATATTTAGTTCCGTACTTTATAATAAATTTAAGTATATTTTTTACAACTTGTTACACTACTGTAACAAAGTCCATTATTATAAAATATATAGATATAAAAAGTTCAACAATAATAATAATAAAAATTAGCTTGGGACTAAAAGTTCACAAGACTGGTATCGATTGTCAATAAGACAAAATAATAAAAAAAAATTTTCATTGATATTTCATATTCCTTTTTATAATTAAACAGGGGTGTCTTGTTAGACAAGACACAGTTTGTCCATAATAAATAAGTAAATACTTAGGCCAAGACCTGAGGATTATCTAATTTTTTCACATTTCCGCTCCTTATTAATTTTTTTTTATTGTTCATATTTCACACGATAAGTAGGGCAGTGAAATATCTTTTTCTTCTTAATCGAGGACCTCTGAGCATAAGAGCGAGAGAATTTTTCTTAAATAATAAATATAATTAATCAAATCAATCAAGATTGATATCACCTATTTGCAAAAGTTATTTTGAACAAAATAAAAGTATAAAAGTCGATTCGTGCTCTCAGTTAATTTAAATAATCATAGCCGAACACAAAATTAAGTAACCTTCATACGTTAAGACATAAGAATAATAAGCTCCACTTTCAACATCAACCCAACTTTTAGGATCTTAACATTAATATTGATATTAATAAAAGTTAATTGATTATTAGAAAGCAAATTAAAAATTCCCAGATATTTTTATTATGAAATTACTTTAAAAATAAAACAACCCTCAAAAAGAAATTTTTATTTTAAAGAATTCTACAAGAGGTAATTTGTAAATTTTTAACAGTCATCAGGAAATTTAGAGTTTTGACAAAATTTTAGAATTTTAAGATTATTTCAAAAATAATCTTCAAATGAAGATCAGCCTCAGAAAAGTATATAAGCAGAAGGATTTTTTTATTTCACTTTTATTATTTATTTTAAATTTCACCCCTCTAGAAGCGTGTAAAAGAAAATTATTCGATTCGATCCATAAACGAAGATTGTTCGATTCACAGGAGACTATTTGATTATTGACCATAATAAAGTTCAGCGTTTATTTTATTATATCAAGTACTAGGACTATGCATAAAATTCCCCATCAACGGGTTACCGGTGAGCAACTGTTAGGGCTCAGACGATAACTCGGGGGTTTTAGCGGAAGATAAATCGTAAAATGTTTCCATTTTTGTTTTATTTTTTCATTTAAGTGAATACTATCATTATTTTATTTATATAATACATCTCGAAAAAAATGAAATTCACCATAAAATACAATAAAAGATAACAACAAAAGATAAACAACAATGATAAAAACAACGATAAAAACAATGAAAGTAAAAAAAATATTAAAATTTAGAATATAAGAACACTAAAGAAATTTTAAATAAACTAAGTTTATACCTAAAGATATCTAAATCTTTGAAAGTTCTAATTAAAACAGATTTTATTGTAAGAAAGTTACAAATAAATATATTAAACTAAAGTTTAATATTTTAATTAATGAATTAATATTAATGAATTAATATTTTATTCGTTTTAATTTATATAGTGATAGCAAATTCAAATAAATGGTTAGGCGCTATTTCTACTAGCCATTCCAACTCTACTACAAGATTAGATCATATATATCCATTAATCAAATTATTTTCTTAGAAAATGAATCAAAATGATATTGTGAATTTTGTAAAAAATACATCTCGAAAAAAAATGAAATTCACCATAAAATACAATAAAAGATTAAAAAACAATGAAAGTAAAAAGATATTAAAATTTTACTGTGTACCAACTTACCTGGTCTGGATCGCATATTGATAAACTATTAGAAAACTATCAAATATGAAATAATAAATAATTATAATGAAACAGGTGAATTAAATATTACCCCACTTCCTAAACCAGATTCCATTCCAATAAATAGAATTAATCAAGCAGAAAGAGGTTTAATAAAACTAATCGCCTTAAATTTAGCATTATAAAGTTCCAAAAAAAAATTGTTAATGAAAATTTACAAGAATTAAAATCAGAAAATAGAAAGCAATTAGCAAATTAACTTCAAAAGAAAACCAAAACAGTATCTTAAAGTTAAGGTCTTTAAAAAAGATAATATTTGAGATATATTTTTATTCTTAAATCAAGGACCTCTGAACCTAAGAGTGAGAGGATTTTTCTTAAATAATAAATATAATTAATAAAATATTCCTAAATCAATCAAGGTCGATATCACACCTTTGTAAATTTAAACTTTATTTTATTCAAAATAAAAGTATTAAAAGTCAAGTCGTTATCTCAATCATTTTAATTAAGTTAAACGAATACCAAAGTAAGCAACCTTCACACGTTAAGACCTAAACACATTAAGCTCCACTTCTAACATCTACCCATTTTTTAGGATCTTAACAAATAAAGAAATCCGGTATTGAATTTTATAAAACAGTTGAGAATTTTGTGATGATAATGAAGCAGATAATTATTCAACTGAAAATGAAAGAAAAGCTACTGACAGAAAGATTCAATAATCTTTTTTTAGAATACAATGTTTAAAAAATTACAGAACAAGGAAATAGAGATTGGTTACATCTTTTACTTGAATTTAAGAGCCTCTCACAATTACAGACATTTCTTTTTTTTAGTGATTTTACTTTTCTTTGATATTTGTGTAAAATTGAAACTGTCATTAAAATAAAATATCATTAACATTCTAGCATTAATTATACAAAATTAGTAAAAAAAATATTATAAATTACTATTTATAGAAAATAATAAGAATTTCTAAAAATAGTAATTTAAATAAAATACATTTTATTAATAGAAACTATAACTTCATTAAAATAAAAAAATAAGCAAAATTTAATAAAATAAGCTTCGTCAAAAAATTAAAAAGGGCGAACGCAAAACATTAACAAACAAGTGAATTAATGACAAGATCATTAACGAATTCATAGATGTCATAAAACAGTAACTTGAGACGGTCCACTTCGATCAAGATAACAATTACAAGACCATCAACATTTACAGAAAAAGACAGAACAATTTCCCTGTCATTACACCAAGACCAATTCACAAGAAAATAGACCAAGATCAGACGTCTAAATATTCAAGAACCTAATTTTAAAAATTAAATCCTAATTATATTATTATCATTACTATTATTTTTAATACTTATTGTCACAAATCTGTTCGAATTTTCGTCATAGCAGTTTTATTATAATTAAATTTAAATAACCAATTATATAACCAATTGTAATCTTAACTGATTTAATTACTTCTTAAAAATAAGAGCTCACACTCATTTCAAATATAAATAAAACCAAATACGTATTCTGGACGGCCTTTCGTGTGAAACACACAGATCCGAAATAAATAACCTTCATCTCATATCACATAGACCTATTTGGTGGGTTGACGATTATAATGTTTTGCGGTTTCATATCGGATAAAATGCAACTGCCTCAATTATATCAGCTGGTGAGTAATCCGGAAACATCATCACACGAAACTTATTCGGTTTTAAATACTCGTAAAGGTTCTGCTCCAACAACTGAAACATAAGACTAATGAGGTTTTGTGCTAGAAATGGCGAGCACAATTGTTCTGCTATTCTGTCTTCTTGATTGAGCAGATGCAGAATTTGAATTTTAACGTCGCCCTGCCTTAAGTAAGATGGGTGGTTTTTCAGAATTTTTATTGCCACTCGGCAACATTTTATAAATTTGTCCAAATGTGCTTTGAACCAGAAATACAAGAACTTCATACATTTGTGACATGAAACTGATATTTTCTGTGACAACAATTTGATAGTTTCTGTCAGCTGAGGCTGATCAACTTATGCTTGTTTTGTAATTGTTGGGATTGTTTGAATTTTGCATTAATGTGTGACTGTTTTTATTGATGAGATTTATAAAACTGTTTTGTTTCATTGGATTGATTAGAAGAGGAGCTTAGAAATTTGATGAAAAACCCATAGCGCCAATATTTCTATATGAAATTGGACACCAAAATGGGTTATTTCTTCAGTTTTTTTATTTTTTAACTAGAAATATATTTTAAAGCTTCTATTTTTCGTGAAATCGGATATTTACCAATTAAGAATTTTGGATGCCAGAAAGATGAATGAATTTTATTAACGGTTACCAAGTGGAATGATTGTTGGTTTAATAATAGCGAAGACATTTGACAATTTTTTTATTGAATATATTTCAATATTTTTTTTGTTCCAATTAAATTTAAATTGGTTAGAAAAATAAGTGAATTATACTTATTCTCTCATGTGAAGTAAAATGATTTTCCGAAATTTTAAAAATGCTTAATCATCATAAAATGTTTAGCCATCTTTTAATATTATAGAGAAGAGTAAGAAAATATTTAATTTTTCAAATATTTCTATTTCCTATTTTTGATTTTCCTGAATATAAAATAATTTTTAAAATTTTAAAAATTGATTTTAAATTAATTATTTACGTAGAAATCTCTAAAATTAATATATATAAACAAAATATAAATTTTGTTAAAAATATTTTCTGCAAAAAAAATTAGTATTACATAAATAACATAGATATCGAAAAAATATCTCATTTCACCTAAAGTAAATATTCACCTTTTTAATGAGGTTATTACAAAATTTATAGAATTTGTGGAGTCCAAAAACTCAACTTAAATGAATCTGATTTTATAGAAAAAGCTAAACAACACTGAAGAAACTACTTTATTATCTCGAATTCTGCCTGGGAAGACCTTACATCTTAAATAGTTATGTTCTGAATACAAAAAATATCTAACTAAAGAATAAATATGTATATCATCGAATTTTTATTATTTTCTTTAGTAACCCGTATAATTATAAATATACTCTTGCTGTTTTTCGGACTAAGATTATAATATGAAAAATACGGTAATTTGTAATATATTTGTGGATCCAGAAATAACCTGTCCAAAATATATTTTGTTCGTCCGTTTAAATTGTTGTGATATTTTTATCTTTAAATAATTTCTATTAATTTATTTTTTTGTTATAGTCTTACTTAAGTTAATTGAATTAGATATGAAGAAGCAGTTGAAGAAATATCCTTAAAGATCGATATTTCATGCTACAAGAATGATATTAAGGGACCACAGGTTGTAGATTTCGTGTCTTCAACATATACAGAGGTAACTTATTTTAATGTGAAGAAGTGGTGTACTGAATTTTGTTCTGATGGAGTTGGTCTTATGCGTAAGAAGGATTCAGACAGGCCATTAAGCAGATGAAGTTGAAAAAGTAATTTTTGATAATCATTTTATGACTATTGATGATCTTCCTAATGTTGTTAAAAGTTTAAGAGGTATACGCATAGTTCAGCGTATTGATTTTTAAAAAATCTCTTGCCGTTGGGTATCAAAACGGTTGATAGATAAACACAAGTTACCAAGATTACAGCAGTACTGGATAATTTAATTCTTCTTCAAAGTGGACATATCATTATGTTAGATAAAAGGCTGTTTTACATGTCACAAAACGAGGCAAACAGAGCACTCATGCTTGGGAAAAAACATAACAGTCTAGAATAGCATTGACAAAGACAATGAGTTCAACATTAATAACCCAAACCATGTACTATACTGCTATTTCCAAAAATGATTTCCATAGTTACTGCCACAGATTATCTCTCTACCAGCTGTTCATATATTACAGCAACAGCGGAGACGTCTTCCAATTTCAATAATCCATGACATTCCAAAGTCTCATGTGACAAAAGTTGTTCGTTATGTGTTTGTTGATTTAGGAGTAACATCCACCATTAAATCCCGAAATATCACCATCATAATTTGGAATCAGGCATTAGAAAGGCTGTTAATTCAATTTCTCAACAAAAGGTTTAATGATATCATGATGCAATGCCCTGAAAGACTGCGATTGACTGTTTGTGCTGAAGAGGACTATTTTGATAAAAATCTTTTGAATTAAGGTTTATGTATTTTTATTATAACTTATTAGTGCTTAATAATAGGACTTAATTCTGTTAAATTTATAACCTGTTTTTTTAAAATCCTCTTTTGGACAGGTTTTTTTGAGTCTGCAAAGATATAAAGTATTGTATCTTCAGATAAATGAAAGCTAAAAATAAATTTTATCAATTGATATATTAATTTGAGTTGAATTACGAACTCTCCCGTGAAACTAACACACATACAAAATCAATAATGTTATGCTTCACCTTAACCCAGGGGATTTTTCATTCATCTTTTCAAAAATTAGCGACACTGCATCAAAAATCCAAACATCCAATTTTGCAGAACGAGGCATTGTCCGAAATATTAAATTTGGTAAATGCTATACTGCATCAGGACGATTCAAACTTCTTGGAAGTGATGTCAGAAATGTGTTAAAATCAAAAAAGAAAACTGACCTATATCCGTTATTATTCAAAAAACTGTTTTTGAATTGGCTAATAAATTTGCATATTAGTAGTGATTAAAATCCTGTAATTATATCTGATAAAGTAAAATTAACCAATTTGTGTCAGTTGGCAGATTTTAGTCCTGTGAGTTGAAAATGGTATTACCCGACAAAACCATTGAAACAAAAGTAAAGTGACTCAATTGATGTTGTTTGGAACTTTGACAAAACATGGACAAAATATTTTTTTCTATTACAATACTAATCTAAGATAGAACCTTTGAATTTATATTTAAGTGATATTAACCTGGCTTTAGTTGGAAAAAATAGATAATATAATTTTACCCAAGGAATTTTGATGGTTCTCTTAATCAACAAATTCTATAATTACAATTTCATTTTATTTCTTTACATGGATTTTAACCAAAATTTGACCTTAATATTATCTGGTTGAAATGCATTTAAAATACCCACATTTTACAAGGACGTTCAAGTTGCTTGATAAAATCATTCTTTTAAAAATTTTACTTCACTATTTTGAAAACTTATAGTAGAAACTTTAATTTTGGTTTTATTTTTATCAATTTTAGTTTATTTCTCTTACAATTTTATTTTATTAGTTATTATGTATTTCATCCTTAATTTGGCTTTTTAGTTTTATAAAATTTTGATATTTTATTAGTTTTTCAACATTCTTTTTCAAGAAAAAAATAACCTGAACTATCTTAATTTAGTAAAATTAACTAAGTGAAACCTATTGAACCCGGTATATCAAAGTCGAAACAGAATTTCAATGGATCTGAAGTTATGCAGTGTATCTAGAGTGGGATTAAAAATGTGTCATTAGGTAAAAAGTGCAAACACAAATAGAGATCTTTATATGGTTTCATTTAACATTCAAAAACAAAAACCATATGAATATCGGGAGGTGGATAACTCATAATCAACAACCATTAAAGCAATAAAAATAAATATCATCGGAGTAATAATTATAATTATCACACATAATCTTTATTTTAAAAAGATCAATTTGTACTTTCAATTAATTACAGTGAATCATATTGGTAATTCATAATTAATGAGTATACAAATAATAATACCCGATTATGAATGACGATGAGTACGATACTGCATTCCGGAAATATAGAGAAAATAAAAATTATTTATCTTGTATGATTAAGATCCATAAAATCAAAATATATCAAAAACATCAAAGCAAAAGAATCTTAAGTCAAAAAGTTAAACTAAAATTTGCGGATATTCTTCTGGTATAGACAAGAAACAATCAATATCTCTTGTTTGGTTCACCAAAGGCACGATCCAAATAATAATTAATAATGAAATTAATTACCATTAATTATTAATAATATTCCAAAGAAAATAATTAGTCCTGTCGATAAGCATATGATTATGACTGGAAATAAAATCAATGTTTTTTCATAACACTTATTTAATTTTTTAGATTTACTTCTTTGATTTGTGGTTTATTCGAAAATCACGAAGTTAACGTATCACTTGTATCGTTACCTCGATATAAGTTCGTACTATTCCTCGGGTAAATTGACTTAGAATTACCTTGATTAAATTTTACGTATGATTTTTTACAATAATCGTTAGTTGAATATTGGTAATTTTTTATATCTTGTCTTGTCTCTGTATCAATAACATTTCTGATTTTCCAACAATAAAATTAAAAAATATATTTGATCAAATTGTATAAAATTAATAAATTTACATTGAAAACAATTAAAGATATCAGTAAGAGTCATGTCACTCTCGTATTACCACACAGTCTTGGATTCTTCTAATAGATATAAAAGTAAGTAGAAAATTTTTTCCGCTTGGTATTTTGTTTCATATTTAGTAATAATTTTTAATTATTCAATTGTTTCAGGAATACCGGGAGAAAATGATAGGTGACAACTCATGATATCCCACACATGTTCAATTGTAGATAAAACTGGTGAATATGCTGATCAAGATATTGTTTCCACTTCTGATTCTTGCAAAAAATTTGAAGTTATACATGGCATCTCTAATTAAGTATTTTTAAAAAACAGTCTGCAAATGTTTCCATTAATGGGAATAATATGGGCCTTTGAAATTTATTGATGTATCGAATATCATTAAAATTAATCCTAACACAAGGAATGACCGGAATCCAAAGCATATGGCATCCCATACCATAATTCCATCGGCATTTTTGTAATATTTTAAAAGATGAATTGACACATTCAATAAAAAATCAATAAAATAACTTAAGAACAATGCTTACAAAGAATTGACAACATTCCACGCATGATTTTGGATGATTTGAAAGCAAAAGTATGACATACCAAATAATGAGAATACAGAAAAAATAGTATGGATGATATTTACTTTTTGCACCCTAAATAAAATTGTTATTCTTATATTTTTTTGTTGAAAATAGTTCTACCTAGTAGAAGAGAGAATCATTTATAATGTGAAAATCTGAATTTGAAATAATTTTTTATCAAAGTTATTAGATTTTAAATGAAAAAATGTAAAACATCTGGACAGATACTTGAGGTTATCTAATTAAAGTAGAGTACACTTTAATAACGAAAGTCATTATCAAAATCTTAATAAATTTCAGATATTGATATATTTTAATATTTTATTTTTTGTTCGCCATTCTACGTACTCTAAAGAATCAAATTATATATACATACAAAAAACCACATCTTCAAGTACCCCCCAAAGAAGATTCAACATCTCAAATAAAGAATATTATTTGTTTTATTTAAGCAGAGACAATCTGGTATAATATTGATGTCAAATTATATATTAACAAAGAATTTCTTAATTATTCCCTTCCTCAATTTTAGAGTTAGATCGAAGTATCAATAAAAAAATTTTCTACATATTTCTGTTCGAAAAAGACAAAGCGAAGTATAATAATTCAAAGCCAACCCAAACATATCCTGAAAATTTTGATGAATAATTTTTGTAATTTAATTTTCACCAGTATTTGTTTTTTGTTTAATATATATGGTATGTACAATGGAAATATCTTTAGTTTTTATTTTAAAGTATGCATATAAAGTTGTAAATATAAATGTTTAATGTTTAATGTATAAATACTACATTTTTTTCTATCAAAAGTGATACAAGATGTATGAGAGAATACAAAAGACGTCACGTTTAGTAAAACACTCGTTTACTGCATTAAAAATACCTAAAATAATTAACAAATTCTTCCAAGGTTAATTCTTAGACTTACCATGATCGGATCGTCCCTCTATTGAATAAGATAAAAATGTTAATGCCATTCAAGTACCTCTTGAAAAATTTTCGGGTTTAACTTCCATTTGTCAAATTTCGAGAAATCAGTATGAATAGATCATATATACACAACATATCAGCAAGAGATTTAAGATTGTTGAAACAAAAATTGAAGTGCATCAAACTTTGTATGATTGAGATAAAGTTAGACGTATTCAGTTTGCAACTTGGTTGGTGAAAAAAAATTAAATTAGTAACATTTAGTAATCACAAATTTAATATTTCACTTAGTCATAGTCATCACCATAACTGTAAAATTTGGTATACACTTAACCCACATCTTGCGCAAACTCAGTCCTCATTCAATGCATTTAACTGTGTAGATATGTAGATTCCTATAGTGAATTTGGTCTTACCCTGGTCTTTAAAGGAACATTAAATCCCTCAACTAACAAAAAACGTGTTTTTAGAATAATAATTTTCTATCAAGATGAAGTCTCAGCGTGTCGAAGTTCTACTGATTTGGTCAATAAAATCTCCGGGCAATTCTTCAATAGTTCAACATCGTCAAAATCCCCAATCTGTTATGGTATGGGCTGGAATTTGTGCAACCGGAAAAACCCCTCTCGTTTTCATTGAATCAGGAGTGAAAATCAATAAAGATATATATCAAAAACTGATTCTGGAGGATGTAGTGCTACCCTGGGCTCAACATCACTTTGGAAACGTATCTTGGACTTTTCAACAAGATTCCGCGCCTTCCCATCAAGCCAAATCTACGCAGGACTGGTGTAAAGCAAATTTCCCGAATTTCATCACGGCTGAAGAATGACCTCCATACTCGTGCGATCTCAATCCTTTGGATTATAGTGTCTGGTCAATTTTTGAGTCCAGGGCTTGTGGCAAACCTCACAAAAGTTTGGATGTTCTGAAACGCTCGTTGTGCCGGGAATGGGATCTATTCACTCCAGCAGAGCTGCGGCTCATCATAGATAATTTTCCTAAACGTCTTCAGCTGTGTATCAAAGCCCAAGGAGGACATTTTGAAAATTTTTGTTAGCTAATATTGTGAAAAATATATGTTATAATAAATGTTAGTTTCTATGTAAAATGACTGAAACTTTAAGGACGGGTTATTTCTGGTCACCCTGTATATATAAATGTTTGAAACATAAATTTTTTTAAAAAAATCAACGGGTATGTAAAAAGTTTTCGGCGTTTATAATACTATCATTATTAATGCGTTTATTTATAAAGATTGGTGTAGATTTTTAATAATGAAAATTTCTAAATTTTCTAAATTTAAATTTTTTCTGATTATTAATATATAATAATTATCCGTACGACCTTAACCTTTTAAGGAAATAGCATTATATTAATGTTAAATCTTAAAAAATTATTGTTTAAACGTTTTATTTTTGTAAATAAAAGTAGGAGATTTTTAATTTATAGTTTTACAAAGTTTTTATAAGATTTCTAAATCTATTTCTGAATTGATTATTTGAATGGGTCCAAATATAATATTGATTAATATATTATTTTGGTGTCTTAAGCCCATTACCAATTAACTCATTATAATCTAACTGATTTTTATGTAGGTTTTTTTATTTTATTACGTTCATTTTTACTTTTATTTTTTAGGTACCAGGAAAAATTCTTCCCACAGGTTTATTTAATATTATTTTTATTAATTCTATTTTAGATCTTGCTCGCGGCTTGCTGTTTGCTGCTTTGTATGTGGATATGCCTTCAGGTTTTTTTAAAATTTATTTATTTTACTTTATTATTATTATTAATTTAATAAAAAAAATTATTTATTACTTCAAATAGAATATTTATCAAATAAAAAACGTAAGATTCGTATTACAATTAAAATGTTCAATGAAAATGTTCAAAATTAAAATCACAAATAAAAGTTTAAAATGTTTGATTGCAATTCTTTTTATCAACTAAACCAATGTTTATCTTCTTTTCTTTTTGATTGACGATTCCCACATATTTATAAATTAATATATTCTTGAAAAGTGAAACTTAAAGTACGCTTATTTATCATTTTATCATCATATTTATTATCATCATATTTATTACATTAATATTAGATGTATGTAGTACTGCTCTTATTTCAAATCGTTTGGATGAGATGGGGAACATAAAGAAGTAAGGAAAATTGGTCCCATATGATTTGACAAATATTCAACTGAGAACTGTTGGAGCACCTCAGTTCCATATATTTCTAAACACGAAAAAATTATTTTTTCTTTGCAGATAATAACTGGAGACGAAAATGGATATAGCTCGACAATCAAAAATGTAAAAGGTTAGTTGGATTGACTTTAAAACGCAATATCTATGACAAAAAACCAATGCTGTGGATTTTATGGGATCAATGTGTTATTTATTGTAACCTTCTATAATATAATATAATAATAAACCTATAATAAACCATCACAGGAGATCGACAAAAAACTGTAAATAATAGGTTCAAAGTCATTCTATTGCAAGATAATACTCCTCCACATGTTACAAAGTGTGTAAAAGACACGCTGTTGGGATTTGATTAGGAATGCGTATCGCACCAAGTTTACTCTAAAATAAACAAATGAAATAGGATATTAAAAACCATAGTTGTAACACTGTCAATAAGAAATCTCGTTGACTTTGTTAATGACCTAGTTTTATTTTTAATCTGTCTTGGCCTCAGTCAAAATTATAGTATTACTCAACATTCTTTAAATTTTTTTTACTTGTCTTGATCCTTAGTTTATTATTTGTAAGGTATTATATATTTATTATTCAATTTTTTAAAAACAATAGTAAATTAAATTTTGACCACAAAAAGTAATAGCATTTTCAGCTATTTCTCTTAGATTTATATAGATAGGTGTGAGACTTGACAGCAGAGTTTAAAAAGTGATGATTTTGTTGGTTTGAAGATAGATAATTCAAAAATGTTAAGAAAAAAATTTTTTATTCATATTTTAAAATATGCACTCAGTTTTTTTCGATTCCTAATACCTTTTCATTGAATTCAAAATATAAATTTAGTTGTTCAGCAATTCAATCAATCTTCAAAAAGATTAATTTACTCAGAATATCAAATAAAAAAATTTTCAGGTGTTCCTTAACAAGATGGAATTGTTTGTTTTCTTTTTGACCGCATTGAAAATTGTAATTATCAATCTTTTGATCAGTTTTCCCAAAGCGAGAAATGATAGAAAAAACGATAAAAACAGTTATGAGCAGACAATAAAAATATTTTCATTATTATAATTGACTATTATAAAGATTGAATAAAACAGAAAGATTCTCAAGTTCAATAAATTTCGATTGGTTATTAAGAACATTTTTTAGGAAAAAACGTTCTGAGTGTGAAGGAGGCTTGATAAGCACCTACCTTACTTGATAAACCAGCGATGAAGACAGAGAAATTTTACTTTTCAATTTGAAAAATTTGCGCTTTAAATTCTCTATAAAAATGTTCAAGTTTGAGCTGAACTATCAACTTCATTTGAAAGTTTATGAATATCGAAATTTTGAAACTCGATAACTCTAAATAATCATGAATAAATTTCTAAGGTCGTCTTACAATCATTGTATTGGTCGAACACGTGTAGTCTGATAGAATAGTTTCCAGGATACTGAAATTTAGGAATCTATCTGAAATCTAAATGCAAAAAATCTTTTAGCCTTGAAACCATTGATTTGTATAAATTTTCAGCAAAATAATTCCACACTTTCCCGGACAGGAAAAATAATAATTTTATCAAATTATAAAATCATAAACTATATGTCATATAACAATCGATAATTTATTAACAATTATTTAAAAATCAATCAAAAATTTATTTAAAATAATCCAATAACGTGGTTATTTTTCTATTTTTAAATCAAGTTCTCTTTGAATTAAAAGAAGTCCTTTGATTCCTGACCAATCATCATCAGGCTATTGTTCCCAATATTTTATCAAACATTTGTGTGCATTTAATGATTCAGAAATGTTTTCATTTTCTAAGTCACTGTTTTTTTTCATTTATTTTTTTATCCTCAAGATCATCGTCTTCATTTTCACCTTTAATTATCTATTTCAGATATAAGCTCTTCATTATCCAGTGATTGATAATTACCTTGCAATTCAGCCAATCATTATAAATCGTTAAAGAGGACATTTCATTTCAAGATCTTGTATTAAATCTGATAAAATAAGCATTTCTGATTTGACTATTTAATTGATCTAACAAAAGATTAACATAAAAAGAAATTTTTTTATGTATTATTTCAGTATCGATATTTAGATTCCAGCATTTTCCAAAAATGGTCTGTAACTTTCAAAATTTTAGAACTTCAACTTTTTGAATTTCTTAGATACCCACTTGATCAAAGCGTGTTAGGTATTCTTCGACTATTTCGCAAACCTAATTAGAGAAAGCATTTATTTAATTCCAAAACATTACAAAATCTATTTATTATTTAAACAAATAATACTTTTAAAAGGGTACTTAAAAATGTGTAAATTTAAAAATCACTATATAATTAAGAAGTTATAAAACTCTTTCACAAAAATTATTATGTAGTTGGCTTTATGAACATATGATTAAGCTGATGTTTCATGCGCCCCCACACATTTTAGATGTGGTTAGTATTGGGACTGATTGCTGGCCACGGCAGAAGAGGTAATTATTGAATTATTGAACCAAATTACTGAAACCATATATATTTATTTATATACATTTATTTAATTGAAAGTGTTGAATTTTTTGTATTGGACAACCTAATGTATCAGACTGTATTTAAAAAATAAATAGACACTAATATTAAAATTAATGGCATCTATGTATAAAGAAGTTGGCGACAGTAAGATTAAGTCATTAAGGAATTACGCTACTCAAAGTAAGAGTAAGGGTAAAATATTAAAAGGGTAAATAGTAAAAAAAGTATAAAACAAATAAGTATGTTCACCCCCATAAGTTTTTATGAATTATACTATTAAAAGTTAATATATACATAATGATAAGATATTTGTTTATCTGTATTAAATGAATAGCAATGCTAACGGCTGGTGACAAAAAAATCGCGCTAGGTTTGATTATTTATAAAATTAATTTTCGCGAGATTACTGAATGAGTAATATCACATTAAAACGCCTTTGTTTTCTTTATTTTATTGTGATTGATAAAAGAAATGCCATCTAAGCAAGAAGAGCTTCGAAAACGAATTTGGCATTTTTATTAACTCAATGAAGAATTTGGTAAGATATTCACTGTCAACCATTTCATGGCTGAAGGTTTACCAAGACGCACCATTTATGGCATCCTGAATCGGGAAAATGCGATACAGAAATCTGAATCTCATCAGATGGGCATTTTAATGGCGAAAAAAATTCCAAAAGCTTAAATCGAAATTAAACAACAAAATGGTGTGAATAAACGACAAGCGGCTAAACAGTTTAATTTTAATAAATCCAACATCAGCAAGTGCTGGTGAATCTTAATATTAAATGCAGAAAGAAAATGAAATGCAGAAAACACTCAGGAGCAGATTTTGATATAAAGTCAAACTGATGGTTCGAAATTTGAGAAAAAGAATAATGGAAAATATTTTGCACTAAGCGCACCACAAATACCGGGATTCAATATATTTTATGCAAAGTGCAATAAAAATTCAAGAAAAAGTTTGATCCAAAAGTTATGCTATACATTTGTGTTTCAGAAAAAGAAATCTCAAAGCCTTATTTCAAGCCTGGTGGTTTGGCTATCAATCCAAAAGTTTATCAGGAACAATGTTTACAGAAGATAATTTTATTTAACGGTATCATTCAAAAGACGATTAAGTATTCTGGCCTGAAAAAGCATCTTCACGTTATACCACAAATTTCCTTCAATGTCTTTTCATTGAAGATTTTTTGGCAAATTAGCTCAATTAATCTATGCCAAAGCTGAAAACATCCAACAATTGACTAAGCGGATTAGTTCTGCAAAAAAAAATCGATGCAAATAATAACTGAAGAAAATAATTTATCAATTAGATTTGAAATTATCCGACTTTTAAAACTAAATGAACTCACCATTACAAATATTTCGGGAAATACGAGAATTCCAAAGTCTATAAGTCCATGATATTGTAAGAAAATATAATAAATACAAGACTGTTATGATTAAGAGTCATGTCAAAAATGTTCGTTAAATGAAGATAAAAGGCTTTCTGGTTAAAAATGAAAAAATTGCCATTAATATCATTTCTAACACTGGCGAAAATATTAGCAAAAGAGAAAGATAAGAATGTTTTAAACAAAACAATTCAATATGCACTTAAGGGTAATAGTTTTAAGAGCTCAGTACCATTGAAAACATCACGTCTTACCAATTAAAATATAAAGGCCAGGTTGACTGTGGCAATGCAATTGAGTTGGGACACTAACACAATGGGACAAAGTTTTATTTAGGCATGAAAACAAAATTAACTTATTTATTCTGATGGTTGTAGATGTTGGGGCCCACCAAACTCTAAACTGAAAAAAAAAATATATTCAACCAACGGTTAAATTTGGAAGTAGATCATTAATAATTTGCGGATGTATATCATTCAAAGGAGTGGGATCATTAATTTTTATTGATGGAACAATGGACAGGTTTTCATATAAGAAAATTCTGTCTGAAAATCTTTTGGATTCGGCTATTCAAATGGGACTAGGAGAAAATTTTATATTTCAGCATGACAATGACCCGAAACATACTTCAGCATTTATAAAGAATTTCTTCTTTCAAACCAAAATATCAGTAGCTGGTTGGCCTTTCCAATCTCCGGGTCTTAATCCGATCGAATATCTTTGGGATTATGTTAAACAAAAGGTCAGGAAATATAGAATTTCTACAAAACCAATGATTATAGAAAAAATTAGAAATATGACACGAAATCCCATTAGAACTTTGTAAAAATTAGTTCAAGTATGCCTAATCGTTGTGAAAAATCTTTTGAGAAATAAAGGAAATCATACTAAGTATTAAATAAATTTTTCCGATTTCTTGTTTCGTGTTATTTTAAAAAATATATTAAAACAGTAATATTTTTTTATATTCATTTTTATATTATCATATAATTTTAAAACTATTTATAAATGTAATAAGATCATTTTCACGTTATTTATTTCAAATTATAATTATATTTCTCAAAATCATCTTAAATTTTGATATTTAAAATGTATCCGGTTTTGGTTTCCTATAGTGTATTCTGGGCAAAAACCCGGCATTATCTGCACAATCTTTTGAATTGTGTTATCTGTTAGATGCGCGTTGCCTTTCTTAATACTCATCAATATTAAATTTCAAATTACATAATTTGAAACCGATAGGCATGTCGCAATACTATATAACAATATGAGCAATATTTATTTAATCAAAACCAGAAAAATTATCTGATTCAAAATTTAGAGAATAGATATAATTTTAAATTTCTTCGTGAACAACAAACAAATTCTCTTCATTTTTATTATGGATTTCATAATTTTCTATAATTAGAACATTACTTAAACACTTATTAAATCCATTTATAATACACGTGACTGAAATTTGCTCCCACGCACTTACAATCCAGATACATATATATTCATAAGATGCAAGTTTCATTTTAGCTGATTTTGTATATTCATGGTCTCACTAATCATATATTTGAATGATTTATTTACAGTGAAATCTAGTTGTTTTAACTTTTTAGTCAACCCCTCTGAAAAAATATTCAATTTTGAATACTTGTTTAATAACTTTTTTACTTTATCAGTTATCTGTGATCGACATGAATCCATTATTATTATTATGGATTTTTGACAAAAAAATTATTGTTTTCACTTTCTTTTTTGCAGCTACATGTTTTTTCTAATATATTGTTAATTTTCTATTTATTGCATTTGTAGTTATAGTTTTAAAATGATTATATAATACAAACTTTAGAATAGAAGTTCTGCCAGGAACTCATATTGATAAAAGATTAGAAAACTATAATGAAATTATCAATAATTATAATGAAACAGGAG
>JBBMKC010011560.1:0-19076 GCA_037834085.1 Bipalium vagum | reverse complement strand
TATTATTATTATTATTATTATTATTATTATGATTATTATTATTATTATTATTATTATTATTATTATTATTATTATTAGTATTATTATTATTATTATTATTAATTTCTTTCCTTACTTTCATGATAATTAAATTCAATTTAGTTAAAATCAATATTGCGTGATTCTTTATTCTTTGGAATTTAAATTGTTTTTTTCTGTACTGTTTTAAGTTTTTTTTTAATAATAAGTTGAAGTGTTGTTAACTTTTTTGTTTTAATCAAATCGGATATTAAATTAAAATTAAATAAATGGGTTTAATAAATAAATAATTATTTTTAATATCAATATAAGTTATCTATCTTTTCTATCGTCTTGTGATATATTAATATTGAAAATTTTCAAAAAAAGTGTATTAAAGAAAACCTTTTGAAAAAACGAGAAAATGAAATTTAATCGTTGAGATCCATTGCATTTGTTTAAATACGGGGATTATTTGTAGTTATGGTAAAAGTCTTTTCAATTACTCTCAAAAAATTAATTCTTTATTTGTTCCCTTATCCCGGTTTCAAGGATTTCATAAAAAATTAAACTCTCTAAAGACGAGACAGAACTATAATGAAAAATATTTCAGGCAAAAATCAATGTCAATTTAAATCCATTTGTTAACATTGAAAAATTTGTTCATTGAAAATAAATATTGAGAAAATTAAAAAGAAACCTCTTGAAAGATTTTTTTTTGTTATTTTTATAAATTCAATGTTAATTTTTAAAAAAAATTGTACGATTTTTTTTCAATTAAAATTTTATTTATAAATTTATTATGAATTTCAGGTTGAGGAATATTTCATGAGCGGTTTTGAAATAACTTTATTTGAATACAAAATAAAGGAATAGTAGATAATTTATTATTAGCGAAATTACAATCAATTAGCCAAAAATGAAGTCTCCGTTGCTGCTGATAACGTTCTCCCATTGTTCAAAGAGTTTGTCAATGCCTCGAAGATAAATTCCTTCGGTCTGGACTCAAAGAGTTCGCACAACCAAACGCTCAATTCCACGCCATTATTGAATGATACGCCACGCAAAGCATTGGAAAGCGATCGAAAGAGATAAAAATCCTACTAATACTATTAATACATTGTGATTTTAATACGTGTGTGATTCGATCGAATAAGTTTTAGGCTTATGTGTTATTAATTTATTTAGAGTATTAGGCTTTAGTACTCAATCATTAAGGATTTCGGTTAATATAATTATTAATAATTGACAAACCATAATTTAGGAAATAAAATAAATGATTTCTTTCCAGTTGGAGAAAGGACTTAAGTGGAGTTTATTTAAGAATATTCCTCTGTTGAACGTTAGAAGAGAATGCTTAGAGGAAAGGCATTTTTCCTTATATGAATTTAGAAATAGTCAGATTTTGTTATTTATTAATTCATCTCAAAAAACTTTCTCTTTTTTTGAAAATGTCATTTTTATTGATACAATTTTTAGGCTAGTTGGATGTTCTAATAAAGTCATTTGAAAATTACAGAATAGTTTTCAATTAACTGTTTCTTAAGCTTGTTGATTTTAAAATGTCGTTTTAATCAGATTATTTAAACATATAGTCATTACTCTGTTTAAATGCGAAATGGTTTTGTTATCATTTATAGATCTCAAATTTATTGATAATTACAAGTATTTAAAACAAAAATAAATTAGGTGTTAGTATGATTCCGGCTTTTACAAAAATGAGTAAAACTTTGTGATTCAATGAATAAATTAAATTGGTATCATATATTATTTGTAAGATCATGTATCAATAATTCAATAAAAACATTCAGTAACTTTATTTAAATAGATTTTGTTTAAATAATACAGAAAATCAAAATAGCCAATATCGTTCTAAATAAACGTCATTTGCGGAAAGTAATGTTGCATTACCTTTTTGCAAAGATAGAAGTTTACGACAAATGTGCTCCTTCTGCTACGACATGTAATGGTTTTGCGATTCAGGAATGAAGATTATTACATTATGGACAAAAGGTATGTGTTCCCATAAAAATTGTTTGAAGATGAAGAATTGGCACAATTACTACTCGAAGATCCATGTCAAATGCAAAGCGAACTGTCCATTGTGTTAAATGTGAGCCAAGGACGCATTTCCCAATTTCTGAGAAGTATAGGAATGATTGGAAAATTATGGAATTGAGTCCCACATATGTTGACGGAAAGTGATATTGAATGGTTAATTACAATTTGTGATTACAATTTGTCTTCACAGACAACAAAGAGAAATTTTCTTGCATATGGCTGTGGCAGGAGACGAGACATTGATTCGATGTGACAACCCAGAACAAAAAGCATCTTGGTTGAAGCCTGGTGAAGTAAGCACATCAACGCCCAAACAGAATATCCATAGGTCTAAAATGATGGTGTGTATTTGGTGGGATCAAAAAGATGTGATTTTTGTATGAACTGCTGAAACTTTCAGAAACGATGAATGATGAACGTTATCGATTCAAATTAATTGCTTTGATACGAGCTGTGAAAAAGAAGAGGTCAGAATGGGTGGACAGACACCATAAGAAAATTACTTAGACGACCAAGCTGTGATGTCTGATATCACCGGCCATATTCGCCACATATTGGTCCTTCGGCTTTCTAAGTGTTCCGCTCGATGCAATCCGCGCTTTCTGGGAAGCGGATCAGTTCCGATGAAGATATTGATAGCTGGATTTCTTCAAAGAAACCAGAATTTTTTTCGCCCTAAAAGATGGTCCAATAACATTTCGTAAATTTTGTAAAAAATATTTTGATTAATGTTATTAAATAAAACTTTTTAAAAATGTCTTTTTTGTGAAAAAAAGCCGGAATAATACATAATACACCTAATATTTCATAATAAACCTCATAAAAATCACCATTTTCATCCAATAATTTTATTTGATATTTTAAGTTCATTAATAAAAATTAATATAAATTTAATTAAATTTTAATTTAGAATAATTCAAAAATTGGGACAAAAATAATTGAACTTTTGCATTTTAATTTCATAAAATTCATTTTTATCTCAAAAGAATTCCAAAATTCAACCTACGTCTTCAATGTATGAATAAATAAATACGTGGTATAAGATTTGGCAAAATGAACAAGAATAAACTCATTTAAATATGATAAGGTGATAAAGAGTGGTTAATTAATAGCTATAAATATTTATTAAAAATATTTATTAGACTCACAAGGTTTTATATTGAAAATTATCCAGGTTGTATAAAAAATAATATCGGTTTTATATCCCAAATTTGAAAAAAATAACAAAATCCCAATAAAATTTACTCATTGGAATAATCACCATCTGATTGTATAACCTTAATCCAACGTTCCACTAGCATTTCGATTCCTGGTTTGTAAATTTACTGATTTTTGGAATTAATGAATTCGCGAAAGGCATTTTCTACCTTTATTGGCTTTTAAAAGACTTGCTTGTAAGAAAGTTTGACAAAGACCTGAATAAATAAAAATCTCTAGGGGCGATGTCTGGTGAATAAGTAGGATGAGGATGAGTTTCAATCTTTGTATAATTAATTTTGACGTGCAGGAGAATTGAAATTTTTTTGCTTACCAAAGATGGTTGCTGAATTTTTAAGTTTCCATAAACTTTATCAACCATATATCAGTAGACACCAGATTCCATGGTTTGGCCTCGTTTGAGAAACTCAAAGTAGACTGCACCAGAAATAAATCAATAGACATTTACCATTGTCTTTTTGAAATGAATGTCTCTTTTTGCCAGTTTCATTGCTGGCTCACTCGTACCAACCCATTGTTCAGAGCGACGAGAATTGTGATAAGTGATCTGCTTCTCATCACTAGTGATAATTCTGTTAAAAAGGGTCATTGTTTTTGCCCAGTACGAAAGAAGTGCAGATACTCAGATGCTGAGATTTGTTCTTTTCACTCAATTTTTGTGGAAAATACCGATCATGCTGCCACACTTTGCTAATATGATAAAGATGGTTTGCAATGGTCTGAGGTTGAACATTAAAATTTTTGACAAATTCACGTACTGTTTGGAAGGGATCAGATTCAATCTGCTCTTTCAAAACTTCATCGTGAAGAGCTGGTGTAGGTTCTTCACTAGGTTTATCTTCAAATCCAAAATTTCCGGAACGCAAACGTACATACCAACTGAACCATACGTTCTGTAATACTGTCCTCACCAAATGTTTGCATGATGTTTCCGCAGGGTTGCCTGGGCTGCGGAATAGTTCGGTTTGAACTCATAATACATAGATATTCTTATTTTCTCAGAATTCATGGTCATTTCAAATTTTTCTATAATAATCAATAATTAATTTAGAGTGGTAAAACAAAACTTACCAATAATTTTCATTTATCTCAATTAAATACAAAAACATATTTCATTAACTTAAGGGTTGTGAAGATTAATATTCAACTAAAATATGATCCCAAAAAGCGGACATTACTTTTTACACAACCTGATAGTTCATAAAAATTTAATTATAAATTAGGTTTAATTTTATTTTAACTAATTTTTTCACATATTTAAATAATATGGTGTCCCATAAAAATGACCATTTTTGATTTTCCACTCTAAAGCTAAATAACTGGTAATAATTTATTGTATGAAAATTTACATAGCCTGATTAATAAAATACAGTATTGAGATTAACTTTACAGATATGTGTTAATATTCATTTTAGCGCTCAATTAAAACGAATAAAATCTATGAAATTCGTATAGTTTTTCTACATTATTAAAAAAGATGTCAGGCGCTGAATTCACGGATTTATAATAGAAGTTGAAGGTCCAAAAGCTCTCAATTTGACGACAACAAGGCGATGGTTTTAGAAATTCAATTCCGGTAATACTTGTCATTGACGTGCACTTAGCTATGGAAGACATTTGGTCGTTAAAGACAAAGATCTATTGGATTGTGTAGATTCAAATACATCTCTATCAACTCGTGAATTATCAGGTCGAATAGGTTATTCAAAATATACAATTCGCTAATAACTTCGATGTCCTGACAAAAGATACAGAGATCCTTGAATAGACCCACATCAACAGACAGATTTGTAAATTGATTAAGCTTTCAAATTTGTAAAAAGTTGTTGGATAACCAATTATGCAAAAATAAAAGAATTGTCGCTATTGATGAAAAGTTGACTTTATGAATAATTCACAAAAAATCTCATAACACATCCTGCGCTTTGAGAACACGGGAGACCTGTAAGAGAGTCTGTCAAAATTCACTCTAAATCTCCAGAATGTTGTGAAAATTGGATTCAGTAAATTGCAGAACGTGGGACTCTTGTGTGTGAGAACGCTAGATGGTATTCTGCTTCGTAATCTTAATCTTAATCGCGCCCACTTGATATCGGTACTTCACAATATACACAGTAGTATTATGTCCACTACTCTCCATCTACAGGCCCAATTACCCCGCACTAATCTACTGAAGAAAACCACTAAATATAATGACCAAATAATCACCGATTACCAAAATAAAACAATTATTCTTAAATTCTGTTATCGATAAAAAATAATAAAGAAAATAAAGTAAAATTAGTTAATAATAAAATAAAGAAATATAACTTTCACTGACCAAGAAAATCCTCCAGGCTTCATGGACCAAAGTTGAGTACCTTACCGGGTCGCTCGCTTTCGGTTGAACTCCACAAAAGAAGGACATAAAAAAGAGAAATCCACATTACCAGTAAGAGTTCGTCTTCTTTAAAAATATTCACGACGTGTTTTAAAATCAAAAACGATCAATTCTCCTTTTATTATTAGGCAGCTCTATGAGTTCTATTTATGAATGTACTAGATCAATACGAACCTTTTAATTCAAACGCAACTACTACTTCCGGTCAACTTAAAAAGTCACTTTACTTAAGCAGCAGCACTGAAAGGGTCTGAAATCACTTTAACCAACTTATCTTCAAAGCCTAACAATATCAATACATTAGATACTGCAATTGAAACACTTAACATAACCAATTATCATTTTGTTTTATCAAAAACCCAATTTTGTCTGAAATATTATGAAAAAATCTGACAAATTTTTCATCGGTCTCACTCCAATATTAAAGATTTACAAATATTATTTTTAAATGTCATCTGAACCCTTTACTCTTTGCTGTTATTTTCAAAGTTCTTTAGAACTCGTGATTACTGGACAATGAAGATCAGCTGACCTTATGATGTTAAGTCAAATTAATGGTTTAAAAGTACTATTATTTTAATTAGTTCACTTTAAACAAATTTAATTTTTAAATTTTCGAAAAAAATGTTTATTACTGAAAAAACAGTAAATTTCCAGTGGTTCTATTTCTCTTAATTAGGACTAAATTTCTTGTCAACAGACGATTCAAATTATTACTGTTTACACGGGTTAAAACAAGGAATGAAAATTAAATCTCAATGATTAATGAAGCTAACATTTTCCAATTTTGAAACCAGAAAAATTGTTTTTAGTAAAAAAAATTAGAGAACATTTTTAATTATTATTTTAAAATATTATTCTATTAGGTTAGAAACTAAGGAGCATTGTTTTCTGTATAGTTGGATTTTAACGTGTATAATTTGTTTAAATGGTTCAATATTTAACGCCATATTGTATATCAATTTAAACATTGCATCCAGTTCTGTAATTTGAAAATAACTGTTATATTATTTCACGTACTTAACCAATGATGAAAAGTAAAAGGATCCGGGCAATTTACCTTTGTGTAAAAAAGAAAGTCTGAAAGTATCAAGGACATCTTGCAATATGAACGAGATTTTTGACTTGATTACAACTACAAACATATCCTTCAACTACAGTTCACGTTAACCTATCAATGATCTTGATTAAGTAAAATATTAAAAAAAATCAACTTTGTTTTTAAAAAATTTTATTATCATTATTAATCATGCCAAGAAATTGAGAGAAACATTTTTAAGTAACTAAAAAAAGGAGAAAAGAATTTCTCACCATTTATTACTCTTTCATAAAATGAATTATCACACAGACTTACAAAAGTATGTGTCGTTTATCGTTACAATATATATTGAAACTCTATTTAAGAGAAAAAACATAGGTCCATCTTTAAGGTGCTTGGTTACAGTGGATGAAAAATCTATTTTGTATGATAATTTTAACCCCAAGAGATAGTTGTATAAGATCGCAGAACCTCCGTCAAGTAGTGTCAAAGGCAACTTACACCCGAAGAAAATAATTGTGTTTGTTTTGGACTACAAGGGAATAATTTTGTAGGATCTCTTATCTGATAAGGAGACCGTTAATTCAGATAAATAATATTCACAACTAATTAAACTGAAGCAAGTCATCGATCATAAGTGTCATGAATTTGCAAATAGAAAGGATATTGTTTTAGAGCAAGACAATGCTAGATCACAAGTGTCTCTGGCTACCCGAAACAAGTTATGGGAACTCTAATTTGATGTTATTACTCTCTCGACCTTGCACTAACTGATTCCTACCTATTTAGATTACTTCAAAAAAGATTAGGTGATAAGAGGTTTCTTTCCTTGGGAGAGTTGAAAAATCACCTGGTCACTTCATCGGCCAGAAATATGAGGATTTCTATTACCACGGAATTATGTAGCTGTAGGAGAGATGGAAAAAGGTCATACAATAGAGCGGAAAATAATTCATAAAAATTTAGTTCAATTTTTGTCTAGAAAAACAGGACGAATTTATGCACCAACCTAATAAAAGGTAATTATTATACAAATTGATATTCTCAGTGTTCACTCAGGATCTTTTTTGACAGATTAAAACTCTATGGGTCCTCAAAAGCCAAAAATACAACATTTGACATCTCAGAGATTGAAAAACATTTAAAAGAAATGTTATCCATAAAAACCTTAACCTTGTCCATAATTCTTAACAAGCTCAATAAAATTCATCATAAATCATGACAATATACAATTTGCTATTGGCAAGAAGCAGAACTGGTGAATTATTGAAACAATGAACAACTGAGAATGACAAATTGATAGGGTTTTGTAATGTCAACTGAGGTACAGTAGGTTAGTAAGAAAAAACAAAGCAGTAAAATAAAAATATTATATTACTGATTCATGAATAATTGATTTTTCCATTTTTTTCCAAGTCTAAAATTAAAACAGTTATTTAAATTATGCGTGAATATACCAACATGTATTAAGAAATTAAAACAAAAATATTGATAATAATGATTAAATAAAGATTTATTTAAAGGTCCTTATCTCCTATTTTACGTGAATTAGCCAAGTAAACGTTTTTCATCAATTTACGTACAACAAAATTTGATTAAAAATTATTAATATAAAGCATTTCGAACTTTCAAATCATTTAAGTGTATTGTTATTTATTTGTTCAACAACTTTTGTTATCTTTAACTATAAGTTCGCTTTATTTTTGAAATCTTTCTTTCTATATACAAAATCTTTGAGAGACTTGAATATATCCTTTAATAAAGACATCAGAACTGCGAGAAAACCAGTATAAACATTTATCTGCATTTCTTTTAAAAATATTGTTAGTTTTGACTTATGTGGACTTTCATTTTCTAGTTGCAATATAAAGTTGTTATTATATATGGCCTTAAGGTTTGGCAAAAGGGTATATTGATGAATATGTACATGTTTAGTTAATTTGATAGTCCCATGAATCTTTTCTGATAAATTTATATAATCTTTCGATAATAGTTTGCTTAATTTGTTAATTCTAAATTAAGATCTAAAAAGAAAAATTTTACCCATGTAATAGTTTAAAAAATTGAGAATTACTACAAATATAAATAATATTTTTATTTTAATATTTGAATATAATAGAAAGAATTTGATAAATTTATTTTTTAGGTTTGCCCAAAAGTTCTACAACCGTTAAGAAAAATTTATTTAAAAACAATTAAAAAAACAATTCATCCTTGTCTATCACTTTCTACCACCGGTCAGCAAGCTTCCGAAACTGATCAAAATATCATTCTCAATCCTTTAAATCAAAAAACTCTTGGCATGCTTCTACGATTTTATCAATTGATTCCAAAAACGACCGTTAAGAAAAGTGTTGTATTGAGCAGAAATTAAAATTTCAAACTTATTTAACTCTTCAATTTTTTTGGAGCTGTTTTCTTCAAATGTTCATTTTTGTTTATATATTGTATTTTTAAGGTTCTCTTATTAATTTATGATATTTTAATATATTTTTATAAACGCATTACAATTTTTTAACTTATGAAATATTCTTTGAAGTTTTTTTGATCCCACTTAATGTTGTCAATTTTTATTTGCAACCTAATATCACAATGCAACAAATATGAAAATTAAAACAACAATCATTATGAATAAATACGTGTAGTTGAAAAGAGTATAAAAAGAAAAAGAATAAAAGAAAATTTTATTAAAAATTTGAAATTTCGAGTTGCATATTAGAATCACAAATATTATGAGGTTATGTAATATTGAGTCAAAGAATCAACTCCTGTGTACTCAGATGGGTTTCTATGTTGTACGAGAGAGATGTTTGGTATTGCTCTCACTTCTCTTATCATGTGGGGTGAACTCTGTTTGATGATATTTTCTAGATCACTTGAATCATTCTCGGAGTGCAAAGTGACATTTATATTAAATCTTGGTAAATGAATTTAGTAAATTTTTTTTGCATTTATTTTATAATGTGTCAACTTCACGTATAAAACATATTTTTCTATATATGTAATAATATAAGGTAACATAACAAAGATTGAGAAAATGTACAGTTTACGCATAAAACCATAAAAATTCTGAAACAATAAACTAACAAATATTTTATGAGAAGAATTTTGTATAAAATGTAGTATTAAAAACCATAAATTGCCTTTAAATTTTGGTAACAGTTTTTCCCAAAAGTTTATTATTGATTAATTTTAAGTTTCAGAAAATGTAATATTTGGTTAATTAATGTTATTCTAATTCCAGACGAAGTACGAATAAACATTTTATTTATTATGTTGGTGAGAATGTTTTCGCTAACTTATTTCATTAATAAAACAATTTAGTTATTATATCATTCACAAAATACTTTTAATTATTTGATAATTAATCAATAAATAAGGGTATGGTATTTTTTAAACCATTAAAAAATATTTCAACTAAAAGATAGATTTTAAGAACATGAAAAAATATGATGCTCTAAGAGGTTTGTCGAGGATCAAATACTTCAAAAACCGCCCGAAATATATGTGCAATAAATCAAAATACAGTTAAACCTCTTAATAACGACACCCCTCGGGAACGGCCAAACTGTCGTTATATATATGTTTACCAATGGTGATTATATAATCACCCAGTGAATAAAAATTTAAAATTATTATATTTTAAAATTAAAATAATCAGAAAAATAACACCATATTTCAACTTATTTGTTTGACGTTTATAATCCACTTTAAACTTTTGATTATTTCTTGGTCCCTCGGCTATGCTTCACTAGCTGTATTTAGCAAAAAAATATTTAAATTTTACACATTTTAATTGAATATTTGAATTATTTGCTGAGCAATTGTCGATAAATAATAAAATATTTCTTTCCTTTCTTTGAAGTTTCTTGTCCCAATTTGTGAGCCATTCTTCAAACAGACTCTTAGTCATCCTATCTTTACTATTGTCTCTATATTGAATGGGCAGTAATGAATTTTTGAAACAACGAGGATTTCTATATCTTCCAAATAGACAAGAGGCAACTTTTCAGTGCCAGTCATATTAACACCTATTAAAACAGTAATTCGTTCTTTACTTACTTTATCATTTGTACATTGTTCATCTTTATATGCCAATGCTTTGTTCGGTAATATTTTCAAAAAGAGAGCTGTTTCATCAACATTAAAAACATCATTTGCAGAATATTGTGATATTTCATCTTTTAGATCATGTTGTCGCCAAACAGGAAGTTCCTCCATGTTAATGTCTTCTGACTGTCCTTGATTTGAATTAAATACGATGCTATGTCTTTTAAAACACTTTTCAAGCCATCGATTACTGCCACCGAATAAATCTATTTTCATCATAGTTGCCATTTTGCATGTTTTTTGTTGAAGAATTTGGCCATTAATTAGAATATTTTGTGCTCCTTCTTGCTGAACCATGTTAACATCATATTTTTGAGATCTTCAAACGACAAGGCCTTTTTTGCACTTGGATTCAGAGCCATATAGGATAGCATTTTTTAATTTCATTTTTGATTTTAAAATTCCAATTATTGTTGTTCTGGGAACATACAAATTACTTAGCTAATTCGCTGTTGTTGGTAATTGTTTTGGAGACTTCAATAATTTCAAGTTTTTCACTCAAACTTAGTTTAAGTTTTTTAGATTTTAAATTTCGCATTATGAAGTTTTTAAAATATTAAAGCTGAATATTAAAACACGTTACGTAATATTTTTAAAAATAAGTTTCGTTATATAGAGGTTCCACTGTACTGTATCAGAAAGGACAGTTCGAGAAGTTTTTGTTTTCGTCTCAAAGGGAATAATTTTGATCTTGATGATATACCAGTTTTAACTCATTTGAAGTTTATTGGGATTTTTTGGCATACTGTTCGGTTTCAAAACAAACTCAAAATAAAGTTTTGCATAAAATTACCATTTTGTCTTCATTACTTGCTAGACAAAAATTTTGTCCACTTTTGGTTTGTGTGTCGATTGGAGAGAAGAAATGAATTTTCTAAATCAATACAAATCACAGAGGTCAATGGATATGCAAAAATCAAAATTCCGTTAGCTATACTTAAACAAAGCTTATAACCGAAGAGAGTAATGTTGTGTATCTGGTGGGACATCAATAGGGCCATTTACCATTAATTGTTAATTATTGGCCAAACAGTTATTCTCAAAATATATTAAAACCAATAAGATCATTTGAGACTTACATTGATTAAGAAGCGTGCAGCGCAGGTAAATAGAAAATAAATCATATTTCATGAAGTCCGAGTCAGACCGCATATGTGCAAAATCACTCATGAGAATATTACGGAGTTTGGCTCGGAACTCCTTCCATACCCACCATGCAGTTCTGACATTGCTACATCAGACTTCATTTATTTAGATCGATGCAAAACTTCCTGAAATATCGAGGATTTAAAGATAATTGTATTATCGAAAAGGCATTGGACGATTTGTTTGTAACGAGAAATGAAAAGTTCTTCAGAGTAGCATTGAGTGTTTACCACAATGATACGAGAAGATCATTAATATTGATGGAAATTATTCTATTGAATAAGCTTAAAAATAGATTTTTAATTTTGATTTTTTAATTATAAAAAAAGTCGACAGAAACATTCCAATCAACCTAAAATAAATAAAATAATTTTCAGACAAATCCTTTATTTATATATTCTGGAACCAGTAACAAGAATGTCAAAATTAAGCTTTCCTGTCCTATTAATCTATGTAAATTATCGAGTCTCCAACCAAACCCAAAGGTTACATCCTTATCAATGATTTCAAAAATTCTAATTATATTACGTTTCAGGAATAAGATTTTGATAAGTGTAAAATAATTATCACTGGTAGCATTAACAAATATAAAAGTAACAAAAATCATTAATTAGTTTCTTTAATAAAGGTTACCATGGATTTTAAGAACAAAAAAAAAATTTAAATAATACCTTAAAAAACATTTTCAATTAAATTCTCAAAATTATTAATTAAAATTTAATTATTCTTTATTTTTAATTAATTAATCATTATCTTTTTTATTGTGCTATTGTAGGTATCAGTCGGAACAAGTTATAATCACATGAAAAAATTATTGAGGTTTTATCACTGGAATTATAAAATTTCGACAATGATTTAAACAAATCATGTGTTTAATTTAATCAGGGTTCCTTGGTATAAAAAAAATGTCAAAGACATAAGAAGCGTAAATTTTTAACATTATACGTGCCAAAAATTAATGATAACCTAACCTTTGAATAATATCACTCATTTTACTTAATATTATAAATAATAATAATATCTAGACATGGTTCATAAATTCCAATATGGTAGTACAATGTTTATGTTAACTTAAGTAAACTGTAAAAATGATAGATGATTTCATTTGACATAAATATTAGATGAAATATTAAAATAACATATGTGGATTGCTTCATATGTTGAATTACATTCATTGGACAGTTGTCTAAGTGACGTGTTCGACTTTTCATCGAAGATTTTCAAACTCTTGTTTTATTGACGCCCACATTTTGGTGATGAATTTGTTCAATATTGAATTGATTATTGGTCTATTGGGTTGGTCAGTATTCATTACCGGTTTCCATATTTTTGTTAAATTATTATAGATAAGTTAAATTTATATTTCAATTCACCGACTTTGACTCATTCTTCAACGCGAATTGTGTTACTGTCCGCAATCGAAGCATAATTTAAAATTAAAATAATTATATTACAATTTTAAATATTATACATCAACCTTCACAAGGCAATATTTGAGCTAAACAAAACTAAATATTCAAAGATTTATTACACTTTAATGTTGTAAAGCTACTTAATTGACAACCCGTATGATCCTAGTAATTTTAACCTTTTTGTTGATCGATTTTGGTAAATAAAAAAATAATTTTGTAATCATTTAGGTAATCATTTTGTAATCACGAAAGTTTCCGAAAGTTATTTTTAGAATTTATAAGAAATGGTTTTGAAGATATTTTGTTGAAAAATAATTTAACAAAAATGTAATAAGTTTTTCAAATAATTCAAAAAATTTTTTAAAAACCAATTTTCTTTTGACCAAGAACTTTATTTCTGTTTTGTTTCTTTCTCCTTAACCTTGCCCCATTTCCTGCGGAAATTACAACTCAAAGGGATTTCTCGAAAGAATAATCTCACCTCTAATTCAGTATTCATTAATAAACCCCCCCAGTCACTAAATGTAATCATTTAAAACAAACAACGTCTTCATAACCTTACTACCCTTCAGACATTGCTTCATTATCACTTGACCTCTGAAAATATCAATTTTCAATGATCATACAAGATCATACTGATATTATTATTTTATGTTTTCATTTCAGTTTTATTTTAAATGTTAAGATCATAGCTTTTTGTAATAGAAGTCTTATAACAATGGCAACGGTGAAAAACGATCTAAATGAATAATAAATAGTCCTTGGTTTTTCATTGTGTAATTTTTGGTCCATTCACCTCACAAATCTTTCAATTAGAAAAAACCTTTCCTTTTATCTCAATCCCACAATATTGTAAAATATTTTAAATTAATAAAATATGTATATTATAAAACGTGCTGAGGTCACCCATGTGACCTTGCCTCTATTTATTACTTCCGACCTTCTGATAAATAGTATTCACTCTGACCTTCGTTTTGTTATGGTCTTAATCGGTTTCCGGTATTTATTTATAATAGTTTTTAATCTTTAATTTTAATTAACTACTGGTTTTTTTCGGGGGTTTTTATCGATCTGTGATACTCTTACAGTTGCATGGAGTAGCAATTTTGGATGGTTTTATCTTTTTTAACATGTTGACCATTCTCTCCTGTTTGAAAGTTTACTTCACAATTCAATTGATTGATTTGTCTAGTCGCAAATTAGTTTCAAATTGACAAAATGAGGTTACCTTCAATCATAAACCCGTTCCATATTTCCGAAGTTAATTAGAATAAATAAATAGAGGGTTTACAGGAAGAATATTTGTTAAGGGGACTAAATCTCATCAGTTCGGCAAATCTATAGATGATTATTATATAATCAAATTGAAAAATCAACTAATTTACGTGCTCAAATTAAAGTTTCACATGGTTGACTTTTTGAACTTTATTCTGACCTTTGAATGGTCTTCAGCCTTTTTCTCCAAATTTAGAACTGTCCGACATTCAGTCTTTGTTTTAAAATGTGTTTTTGTTAGGTTTTGAGAACATCCATCTTGATAGTTTTTTGGCTATCCCCGAGCTTCTTCTACCTTACAATGCATCAAAACAAAATGATATACGAAGTATATATTTTGACATTTATTTTTTAGTACCTAAAAATATCCAAGAAGGCTCTTGGAACTAGAACAATACCACCTCTGAACAAATAGAAATTTCAAAATATCTTTCTTCAGTAACGAATTTAATAAAATAGTAATGATAATATCCTTGTTTGTTTAAGAATTTAGCAATCTGGTGAAACCTTTGCGTGTTGCAAAGATATGACATATATGGTGCTAGTATATTTATTTCAGTCTTCTTCATCGAAATTGGTGCCCCCCTATTATATGGAATAAAACCTTAATCCAAACAACAAATCCTCATATTTTCAAACAGATTTTTCAGGTACAAAGGTCCTACTCAAGTATTTCGAAATGTTTACCAGATAAGCCATCACGCTAATGTCTCTAAATGAGTGTTCTGTCGGTTTTATTGAACCATATAACATGGTTCAATATGGCCTGTTTTATAATATAAAAGATTAATAATAAAATAAAATATGAAAAGAACAATGTGGAACATTGGAACCTGTTTTGTGACCTTGATTGTTTCATTCAAACTGAAATGAGTTATGATTGACAATGTTCTTATATAAATACCTAAATCTTATATAAGGTTATGTAACCTTGTGTAATGTTAAGTAAAATTTTGGAATTATTTTGAACTGTTCACAATCATAAATACTTGGGGTTTATAAGAATTCTTGAGACTCGTTCAGAAATATGAATGATACTAAAATGAAACTATTAATTTAAAACAAATGAACCATTAGGCCATCCGGGAAGTCCTTTACATGTTATAATTAATTCTTTTTAAGTTAATACTGTTGATATAAGTGCAAATTATATTTGTTTAAATTAATTAATAAAATAAAGATGCAACGGTTGAAATAAACGGAAAAGCAGTTTTAAGTAGAAAATATTATTATTTAATCTTTTTAAAGTTAAAAAGTGGACCTGGTGAAGAACCATTTTATAAAAAAACTCATCTAATGTATACCTAAACACACAGAATCATTTTTCTGATAATCACCTGCTTCTAGGCACTTCATTACTAATAAAAAGATATCCATTTCGAAAAAAGATGTATCCTTTATATTGAAAAAGTCTTGCACTAGCCTTATGAGAGTCTCTTTTGACTCTATCTTCGGCTTTTTACATTAAGCATTAGATATTTTCCTTTAAATATTTATGAACGAAGCATTTCTGGTAGCTTTTACTCTGGGAAAACCCATTCGCGGAACTTACACTTGGTGTACGAAACGTAAACACAAATAGCGTCTCATCCTGCTTTATAATATTCTTCAAAAATGTCTAAGACTATGAAATATGACCAAATTATTTTAGAACGCTTGCATTTGCTTTCCTCACATACTACTATCAAAAACATGAGACGAATCGATCACATCATTTTCTGATTCAAATATTCTCTACCGTTTTCTGTACACTCTTCTCGCTTAAATTAACTCAAGTAAATAGCTCTCTTTGCGTAACCCGTCTCTTTTCTTTCATAATATATTTTAATATTTTGAATTTTTCCTCCGTTCTATTTTCATCAAATACATTTTTTCTACCAGAAAAAATTTCATCCATTTATAAATAGTCTTTCATGGAGCTTCATTTCCATATACTTAATGTATCCAAAAACTAATGTCCTTCTTTTTGTCCTCTTCAAATTCAAAAACGAATAACCCTTTGAAATTCAAGTTGTATGTGCATTTTTAAAGAAAAGGCCGTAATTATGACAAGCGGTTATTTTTAAAACAGGGTAAACAATATTTGCTCATTTATTATTTTAATTATAATTTTTATAACATCGTGAGATAAAAAGTAATAACGAATTATTTTCGAAGAAACAGAAGACATAAAACCATATGAAATGATATATTTTTTAAATTATGAATTGTCCACTGTCATCAAGGACCTAAGACCATCTTCTCAGAAGAATAAAATTCATGGTTCATAAAACATTTTTGGTTTAGTTTCAAGTGAAAAGCAACAAGTCGGATTTGACGTCCTCATCATTAGTAAAATTTTTACCATTTTACTAATGATGATTTCCTAGATCGAAGAAAATAATAAGCAGGAGTAATGGTCAAAGAATCATGTGGTCTTACATTGTCATGATGAAAACAATGCATTTATTGTTTGACAATCTTGGGCATTTTAGTTGGATTTCCATGTCAATTGATCTATGTAAATATCAGAATTAATCCTTTACCTACATGACGAAATTTTGTTGCTTATGTTTAAGTGAAAAATGAGAATTTACAAAACAACTCAGAGCATTGTCCTTTGTTTAATACATTCTTACCGCATACTTCGCATCATTTTGAGAAATTGTGATGTATTTTTCCTTTTCGATAAAAGAAAAGTAAAGTATATTTCAAATGCTTTTACTGATTTTTCATACTGAAGTTGACAAACAAAAAAGAAGCATAGCAATATATAAAATTAACTTACCCATTGAAATTTGAATCCATCGTCAATCTTTTAGTATTATTTAAACAATGATTATTTTAATTAAAATATAGTTAATATAAAGTTAAATGTAAAATCAGTAATTTTTTTCTTGCCAAAGTGTGATATGTCACGAAGATAACATTATATTAAATGTCCAAATAAGTTCTTGTCCATTTTTAAAAAAAAGTAAAGTACAACATTTTAATTCTAGATATATTTATTTATTTAAATATGATGTATAACATTGTATACTTTATTAATTTTGCAACTAGTCAGGCCATTTTCACAGAAATCTTTTTATTTACTGAGGAAGAAATTAAATAATTTCATTTTCAACTTCTTTTCTCTCAAATAATTATTAAGATTAAGATCTTCGTTGACATAAAATATCAAACCAAGTTCCCTAGTGTTTCTTTAAATCTGACTCTGTTCTGTTCTTTAAATCTGTTCTTCTCAAATCATCATTGTTTATGTTAACGAGTCTCCAAGATCTCGGTGTATCTTCCAGATTTTCATCACCAGAGCAAAACTTATCTGACCAAAAACAAGAAGTATTTTCCTTTATCGCTCCTTTTCAAAATGCGTAAAAATTCCTGGCTGGCTTCTGAGACCCAAGCTTAAATTCATACACTAAGCAGGAACGAAAGATTGAATTTCTATCCGCCATTTTAACTACTAGAATTTTTTAAATGAGTTAATAATATTTAAAATATCAAATTACAAGATTGATTTAAAGTAATCTAATAAAACAAATTGATTTTCTGAAAAATAAATAATAAACTTTTTAATGAAATATCAATTTAATAAATTCGGTAAAAAACTTATTTGGACACCAAATATATATTGACCATAAATTCGATTTTTAAAATCAACCCCATTCTCAACTTTTTACGTCATTTTCACAATAATATATACAATAAAATTACATATATATATAAAGTATATTAAATTTTCCAATTGAAGGAGAATTGGAAGCGCACATGTTTCTATGAAAAATCTGCAATACTTTCTCAGAAAGGGAATAAAGGCAAGGTCTGACAATGTCCCACAATTCTTAAGATTGCTGCTTCGTTAAAATATTGTAGTGAAGAAAACAATATCCAATGATATACTCTGTAGTGATAAAGCTTGGTAACCGAAGTTAAACAAAGTACAAAACCAATTGTGATAAATTGCAATAGTTACATAGCAACAATGAACAATTGACGATTTTTCTATATTCTTTTTCAAAAGAATCAATTTTTTCTTCATTCAAGAATCTTTGGGGTTTGGCAGGTTTCATTTAGTCTTTCAGCAATATCTGTACAAGATTCTCACATCTTTCAGATATTATGCATTTTATTAAGTAATATTGAAATTATTATTATTATTATTATTATTATTATTATTATTATTATTATTATTATTATTATTATTAATCATTATTACTTATGTTTTTGTATTATAAATATTATCATCATGTTTATTAAGACTTTGGTGATTATCATTACTTGTATTGTTATTATTTTTATTACTTCTAATTTTAATTATTATAATTAAATAATTATTATCAATTATTATTATCAATTATTATTATCAATTATTATTATCAATTATTATTATTATCAATTATTATTATCAATTATTATTATCAATTATTATTATCAATTATTATTATCAATTATTATTATC
>JBBMKC010011452.1:0-19079 GCA_037834085.1 Bipalium vagum | reverse complement strand
TTATTATTATTATTATTATTATTATTATTATTATTATTATTATTATTATTATTATTATTATTATTATTATTACTACTCTATTCTCATTATTCTTGATGTTCTTCTCAGTATTTATTCTTACAGGGTGATCAGAAAAGAGTGATAACTAATTTAATGTTGTTTTACCATGCTAATTTTAGTTTTTTTCTAGATAAAATTTGAATTATGTTTATTTAATTGATGATGAATCTGTAAATAATTTTCAGATTACAATTATTACTAGTTATCAATGACTACACAGAAATGAAAGATTAATGTCTTACACGAACAAGACTTTCGCAATTGTGATATTGCAAAAAGACTCGGAATTGCTGCTCCAAACATAATATCGATAAAATGCTATTTAGATATGGGAAAAATGAAAGACTTCCAGGAAGCGGCAGAAAAAAGATACCAGTCAAAATCGAAAAATCATCAAAAAGCGTCTTCAACCTAATCCAAGGACCTCAATGCGAAAGATAGCTCGTGAGACATGCATTAAGCTTAAATTTGCGGATTTTATCACGTTTCGAGAATGGTCGCCATACTCATCGGATCTCAATTAGGTGGACTAGTGTATGGTCATTTTTAGAAGCCAGAATCTGCAGTAAACGCCACAAAGGCTTAGTTACTGAAGCAATCCTTACGCCAAGAATCAAACCAAATATCGCCGGAAATGCTACGGTCATAGATGAGAATTTCAAGAAACGCTAAAGAAACGCTAAATTTCAAGAAACTGTAAATCAAAGCCAAAGGAAGCCATTTCGAAAAAAATTAAATACAGGTTTTTCCAAAAGAAGCTTTACTACTTTAAGTCGCTATTTCTCCGTACATAAAAATTAAAAAGCAAAGTAATTTATTTTTATACCTTTATTCTAACACAGATATTACAAAAATTTATATTTTAAATATGATATCTTTAAAATAAAAAAAATTTGGGCTATTATATGGAATTTTGAATAACTTTTTGACATAAATCAAATGAGATCATAGCGATTTGTTCCGAAATGTTGTTTTTGAGTTGTGTAATAGTTTTTGGTTGATTAATATAAACTTTATCTTTTAGATATCCCCATAAGAAATAGTCTGGAGCCGTCAAATCGGGAGATCTCGGAGGTCAATCAACATCACCGAAACGTGAGATCACGCCAGATGGAAAAGTTTCGTGTAATAGTACAATTGTTTTCCGATTTGTATGGGATATGGCATCATCTTGCTGAATTTAAATATTCTCCACATTAAAATCATTCAGATAAGGCTTAAGGAATGTTTCTATCATATGTTGATATCTCTCCCGTTATTGTAACTGTTTTACCTGCAGCATTTTCAAAAAAATATGGAACAATTACACCTCTTGCCTATATTCCACACCATACAGTAACTTTCGGTGAATGTAATGCTTCTTCCTTCAAAACATAGAGTTGCTTTGTTGCCCAAATTCGACAATTTTGTTTATTAAATACACCGTCACTCAAATGAAAATGACTTTCATCAGTCATAATGGTTTTTTTCCAAATATGAGGATCCGCAATTGATCTTTCTAACAACCAATTAAAATAATTCAGGCGACTTTAATGGTATGATTCTTTAAGCTTCTGAACTACGATAAGCTTTCATATGCAAATCTTCATGCATTATCCGCGACAAACTGGATTTTGAGAGATTTAATTCCTGTGCTCTATGACTGATTGAGGTTCATTTATTGTCTTCAATGCTTTCTCGTGTACTTGCAATATTTTCAGGTATACGCGCAGATCAGGGTCTTCCAGATTTTGGTCTATCTGCTACCGAGCCAAATGCTCCAAAAGCATTAATCAGACTGTAAATTGTTGGTTTTCATGGACATTTGTTTTTCCCAAATTTTGCATTTAATTTTTTAACGGTTACTGAAATTGAACTACCGCTTTGATAAAATATTTTGACAATTTCTGCCCGTTGTTGCAATATATAACGATCCATATTTAATTTTCAAATGTTTAGCTAGAATAATGTTAAATATTAATTTATTTAAACAAAAACTATTTAGTATTTAATTTGTTAAAAGTAGTAAAGCTTCTTTTGGAAGACCCTGGATATAATTTTGACAATATCTGTTTATTAAAATCTGTTGCTAAAATCAATTTGTTGGTTAAATAAAAATTTCTGACAAAATATCTTGTTATCACTTTTTTCTGGTCATCCTGTACTATACTTGTAATCCTTGCTATATTTTTCTACATTGTTCTTTACTCTCCCTCATTCCTTCCTTCTTGCAAAGTTTTCGCTTCCTCTCTCATTTGATGTACTTTCAAGGCAAATCAACAAATTATTGAAGGATAGCAAAAACGAAAAGAATACAAAATCAAAAGAAGAATTTACGAAATCATCGAAGAAGATGGTACTAAATGCACATTTTCCTGGATAGAGATGCTTTTTAAAAATAAATTTTTATTATTAGTAAAGATTCAAAGATTCCTAATCTTAAAAATGATAAATTGGTTGTGTGAAATCTGGTTATATGCTGTATATTTAATCTGAACAAGTTTAATTTTTTTTTCATAACGTTTTTTAAAAATAAATTTCTTTATTGATTATATTTTCTTTTTTTATTTATTTTAAAAATTCGATTATAATTTTTTATTTGCTCTATTTTTTTTATTATTCAATATTTTATTCCTCTTAAAACGAATTCTGATATTTTATAGTATTTTGTTTATAATAGATAATGCTGATTTGTGGAATATATTTCGAGTTTAGAAATATATATAAAATGGTTTAAAATGGTGACCAGAATTTATTAGGTGCTGACATGTAATACTGTTTTATTCCTTTTGTGTGCTAGTAGGCGATTCCAATTTTACGTCCCATATAAACTAAATAAAATATCTCACACTATTTCAATATTCCAGATATAATAAGTAAACTTTTGTTGAATTTTTTTTTATTATATTACATTTATTTATTGGACTGAAAATTAAAAAAATATTTTTTCCATTTATAAATGTGTTTCTATATAAAGATGATAATTATAATGACATTGATGAATCAGTAAGAAGTTTTATTGGTAATAAAAAGTTTGATTTAGAATAATAATGAGTACATTTCCAAGTGTGATCCATTTAAAGATTTTAAAATAAAAGATAAAATGACTTGGTTCTAACAAAAGTCTACACTTCCTTAGATTTTGATATCACAAATGTATTGTCCTAGTCGCAATTGTAATGTTACGAATTATATTTTTATTTCATTGTATACTTTTTAAGAAATCAATTATTATTATTATACAATTAGTATGTTACTAACGTTTAATTAATAAAATTCACCCTCTGATTTACAGCTTCCTTTTTTTTATAAGACTTAATTATAATTTTTCACTCTACATTATTGAAAAATGGTTTTAATCAATGCTGGGTTGGCCAAAGATGTTACAAAACAATAAAAAATTTCAATAATAATAATAATAATAATAATAATAATAATAATAATAATAATAATAATAATAATAATAATAAATAATAGAAATGGTAGTAATGATAATAAAGAAATAAAAGTCTCGGCGTCCAGGCTATGATGAGAGGTTATTATCTTTTTTGTTTTTGGATAATAGGGAAATAAAATTCGTGACGGAGTAATTAATTTATCCCTATGTCTAATTTTTTCTCCAAATTATAAATAAAGGGCTATTGCTGGAAATAGCTGTTTCGAAAACTTGGGGATTGGTGATCGTAGACTAATCTCCACGACTATCTCCAGAAATTTACCCACAAACAGATTTTCAAACGAGGACAATTCAAGGATTCCAGTAATCATAATTTTTTTTGGCGTGGATATGCTGATGCAAGATGATTTACCTAGGAAACGCATCGAGTTTGGGAATCCTTAGGTGACCTGCAAAAGGACATAGAGTACGACCCGGGTACCCAGTGTCGCTCCTGGTGAGATTGTTTTATTTTTATTTCTTTTAACTCTATTTCTTCTGATCATCTCTTATCATTTACCTTAAAACTATTTAAATTGTTACTATTATACCTTGACGTAGTAATGTGTGCTCGTGTGCTCGTAACTCCTCACTTTTATAAAATGTTGTGTCAGTTCCCTTTACAACCTTATCTGAATTAAAACACCCAAAATAATACTATACCTGCACCCTATGCACTGAATAAAAACGTCCACAATAAAATTTTGTTGATAAAAAACACAATCCCTAATATACTGATCACCACGATAAGTCACTAATAAGTTTAACAACAAAAAATAAATAATAATAAAACAAACACACTGCTATTAATGAGATGAGAGAGAAAAAGAAAAATACCAAGATTGGAAATTATCACCAGAAATAAAAAATAAACGGTCTCACCAAGATCGACAAGGGGTCCCCAGGTCGCCTAGGGGTTCCCAAGCCTCCTGGGTCCATTGTGAAATCTATCTTCGTTGTCATGTCCAAGTCTGATATACCTGCATCGTCGTCCTGAATCCGTAATCTCCGTAATTGTCCTGATTAATCATTTTGAATTTGTAGTTCTCTGTAGTTTTTCCTGTGTCATCGTTCTGAATCCGTAGGTCTCCGTAGTTTTTTTTTTGCTTTATTAGCATTAGTGGCAAACTGATGGAAATAGCCGTTTCTTTATATAATCGCAGGGATTGGGCTACGATCACCAATCCTACGCTCCGAGACGGCTATCTCCATCAATAGCTTTTAATTACTTTCCATGTCTCCACGACGAGATAGGAAGGATTATTATCTCCCACAATGGGGGGTAATTAATTTTTCTCAACCTCGACGCCGAGGCTGATATTATCTCAGATTTTTCAATGATATTATTATTTTATTATTATTATTACTAAACCCCAACTTTATTATCATTATTATTACCATTATTATACCCCAACAATACTCCCAATTTATACTGATTCGGTCCTCCGAATCTTCTAAAATTAACTAACAGACTACCGAAAACTTTATTGGATACACACAAAAAAAATAAAACAAAATTTCGAATACTACAATGATAATCAGAAAGATTCAATTTCAGTCCTTATTCTCTCTTCCAGCACTTTTCTTTTTGGCTCTGGCTCGTTCCAGTTCCACTTCCTCCCTTTTAGGTTGCCCCCTTCTCTTTCTTTTCCTGTCATTAATTAAAAGCAATTCCTGTCTTGTCTTAGTTGACCTTACCATTATCTCCTTTCACCCATCCTCATTGCTGGCTTAGAACATGAATTTCTGCTAGGGAATTCTTCAGTCTAAGTTTGGTCTTCTCTAACTTTACTGGGCTTGCTTCTTGTACTTGCTTCTTGCTCTTTTTTTTATCTCCCCTGGTTCTTTATCCTCCTCTGGCGAGTCTCCTGTCAGGTCCACACTCTCTGACAATATTATGACATCCTCGACATCCTCTATTTGGTCCTCCCATGTTGGAGTAGAAGTCCTTGCTTTTCTTTCTTTTACTGGTTTGCCTGTTGGGTTTTGGAGACTGATCTTCTTAGTGAAGTCTGTCGCCACAGTTCTTATCTCCTCTTCCTTCTTATTATGCCTCCTTTTTTCATGATCTTCCCACGGCATCATCGGTTCAAAGTCATTATCGCTATCGTCCATATCGACTGGCGGAGATTTATATATCTCTCTGTGCTTCTTGAATTGAATTGCCAATTTATTTAACTCCGCATCCTCTGACTCTTCGCTTTCTGTTTCCATTTCGTTGGACCAATCCGTCTTAGCGTTTACCTATTCTTGCATTCTTTTCAATATCGGTTTAGAAATTCCCTTGCTGATGGTTGCCTTCTAATCAGGTTCCAACCCTAGTCTCGTAGTCCTACTAATCATCATTGGCTCAGGTGGATAATTCTGGTGCTGGACCTCCTTGCCTGTGCCAGCTAACTCTGACGTCAGACCATCTATGCATCTGTCCCCAACAACTATCCATACTTTCAGCATAAATGATGTCCCTCTGTAGTGCAAAGCATCCTCTCTTATCCACCATCTTCCGATTTGCGTAATATTGGACCAGCATGTGCAAACACACTGTCCCATCTCTTCTAAGACCTATGAGTCGATCCTTTTTGACTATAGGTAGTGTCGCCAGGTCCCAGTATTACATCTTTACATCATAGCTTATTACTACTTTTACCTCTAATAACTTCTTCGCTTCTAGCTCATCCTCTTGGCCTTCTACCATTTTAGTTACTATACCGTGATCACATGCTCGCGGAGTTATCAATGCTCGGTAGGCAAAATTCCCACGAGTTAAAAATCCCCGTTAATGTTGCTCCAAGTGGGAGCATCTTGGTGAGGAATTGAGTCATTCCCCTTTTATATTAACACTATATATTATATATTATATTAACACTATCTGGCTCATATCCGGGTTCCTGAGCCACTTCTTGTCTACATATGGTTGTCTTCTTGACCATCTCTCTTTCGGGATTACCTCCCATTCTGTATCTTCCTATTTTGCGGGTTTCCATGACTTCTCTGCCCACTAAAAACCTCAACTATCATGGGCTGGATTTGCAACAAGTAGCATTACATGCCCTCTTCTCCCTTAATCTCGATCGATCTTTGCGTCTCTAGGAGAAATTCTTCTACTAACTTTTCCTCTTTTCTCCATGATTTTTTAACGGACCGGTACTGAAAAACGACTAAAGTAAACGAGGTAAACTAAATTGATTGCCGTAATATTTCTGCCTATGCATATCATCTGTCGGTCTTCTATTTTTTCCCATTCAGCTTATTAGGAATCGTGGATACTTCGATAAACTACTTCATGGTTACGGTGTGTTACCAAGCTTTTATCACCTCAATGTCTCTAATTAGGGTTAAGGCAGTTCTTTGTAAAGGTCAAGGGCTTGCTAAATCTAATATTCTGTTAATTTTCTCTTCGTCTTGGACAATAAAGGAAGGATAAGGAACTTTAATGGGCCTCGCGTCGGAATGAACTTTTTCCATCTTTGGATTTATTTGTTGAATTGAAATTTCTACTGATAAGATCCCGCTGCGTTAAATATACGATAAAATAACGCCAAACTTATGGCCACCTAGCTCACTCGATTTAAATCCTTTGGACTTTTTCGTATGGGGCGTCGTAGAGAAGGAGACGAAAAAACATCCTCATAATACCAACGATTCATTACGGCCTTCTATAGGTTCTGCTATGATAAATATGAACAAAAATCATTTGATCGCAACTTGTAAGCTTTTCAGAAGCCGTCTTGAAGCTGTAATTGACACTGAAGGCGATTTTATTGAATAAATAAAACTTGTGTACTTAAAACAAATAGTTTCTAATATTGCTTAAAAATATACAATATTTTCATTAAAATTGTTACTTACCTTTAGTATCAATTTTTGTCCTCAAATAGCTGACGCATCCTGTAAAATAATGCTATATATTTCTAAATAATTGATAGTAAATTAAAGAAGTTCAAAATAGAATCTAGATTTATTAAAATTGGTTCTCTAGTATCTAAATTTTGACAAGTATTCAGGTATTTGAATTTTTCTAAAAATAAATCATTATCATTAACAAATCCTGAAGATTTACAATTCATTTTAATCGTTTCAATTGAATAGATATAAGAAATTTTAAAAATTGAATGGTAATCAAATCACAGTATTCAGTCAATTTATCTCTGTATTAGGAATTGTTCATTTGTAACGAAAGCAATGATGAGCCAACAAGCTGGAGCTGTAGCTATGATTGTTTATGATAACAGTGAAAACATTATTATAACGATGTCTGATGATGGAACAAATCGAACCGTTGTCATACCTTCGCTTTTTATATCATTTGAAGATGGGTGAGACTTTCCAATATAATTATTCTTATTAGTAGTATATTTTTATTTATTATTTAAGACAATTATTATTAAGATATTTTTACAAATGTTTTCTTTTATGAAGCAACTTTTTTTTTGTTTGATTCGTGTAATTTGGTTATGTTATTCACATATTTTTTTATTTATTAAATGAAAAAATTAGAGGTCATCGATAATTAGATGTTTTCATATGAAATATTCAATTTCTTAGAAACTTTGCAATTGATTTTACTATTAAAAGAATGGAATGATTTGAAATATTGATAATTATTAATGTTCATAATGTCATCACGTAATAAGTCAAAAATTAAACAATTGAAGACTCGGTAGCTTTTGCTGAGGACAATCACTCAATTTCTTGAGTTGATACTTTTTGTAAATTCTTTATATGTGAGAAAGAAAAAAAGAATAATATTATAAAATATCATAAATTAAGCCTAAAACAAAATCTTCATAATTTATCCGCTCAATCAAAATATAAATATATTAAAAAAAATATGACTTCGTCTTCTGACAAATCCTCTTAGTCTTATATTGGCCAGCTGACAACACCGTGATTGGCCAATGTCTAATCAAAGAATGTAAATTTCCTTTTTAGTCGACTATATCTTATTTTCTATTTTAATCTCTAGTTTTCGTCTCAATATAATTTTGACGTCAACATTCAAGATTAGATAATATATAATTTTTATTGTATTTCACATTTGAATATATTTTTATGATATTTTCGAAGCATTAATTATTTATAAGCATTTTGTTATTTCTTGATTCACAATTTTGACTGTTAGACAAATATTATCATTTTAAGTACTGTTACATTTCTGAATGTTTTATTTTTATTTCATCTATTTTTAGTTTTATGATTATATATATATTTTTTTTGTACTAAGAAATATTATCAATTTATACTAGGTCAGTCAATAAGTTTTGTCGTTCGATAAGAGATTGCGTAACTAAATTCGTAATTTTATTTTTATAAAATTTATAGTACTTTTCATGAACACGTATGAGCTTTCACCTATAATTTGTTAAATCTTTCTATCTTTACAAGACATTTGAAATTTATCTATCATTGATTTTCTTAATATGGAAAAGCCTGAATATCGTTCAGTGATCAAATTCTTATTTTTGTAATGTTTAGAACTAAAAAGTCATGAAGGTTGTTAAAAGTATAAGGACTCTTCACCTTCAATTAGAACAGTAGAAAGATGTGTTTCTTAAATTAAATGTGGCCTTATATGAGTTCATACCGAAACACCTGAAGGACATACAAAAGTGCATCAAGACCAGAAATAATGGAGGACGTAAAAAATATTCTTTTGGAAAATTGTCGACTTACTTTGGATGATATAGCTGAGATCACCGGCATCTCAAATGGTGCAGCACATCATTTGTTAATTGAAGTTTTAGGTTTCAGAAAGCTGTGCATAATGGGTACTACATTCGCATATATTGAACAAAAGCACGTTCGAATGAGAGCAACATGTGAAGCATTTTGGAAAGGATAAAAAGGATTTTGTATGTCGATTCATCACTATGGATGAAACTTGGGTCTACCACCATAATACTGAATCAAAACCGGAGGCATAGGAGTGGAATGTGTGTTGTGCTTCTGGGAGAATATACTGAATAATAAAATGTATTAAAATAAATAAAATTAAGTTTTTCTTATCGAGCGACAAAACTTATTGATTGACCTAGTATATATATGGTGTGTAAGGTATTTGAAAACTTATTGATCTCTCATGAAAACAGAAATATAATTACTTTATTGATAAAAATGTTTGATAAAAAATAATTAAGTTTTTATAATTTTATTCAAAAAACCACCATTAGCTTAGATACATGTTTCCATACGAGGTCGAAATCGCCTGCATTCCCTAACTATGTGGTTCTGGCTCATATTGGGCATTACTCTGAGTATTGTGTGCTTCAGTGAAATCTTGTGGAAATCTTCAATGACCTCTTTCTCAATAAATCCACAGTCAAATGGATTTAGGTCTGGATCATTGGGAGGTAAATATCACGAATAACGTGGTTATGGAAATTTTCAGCCTTCCATTAGTTAATCGAGCCTTATGTGATGAAGCAAAATCTTGTTAGTAAACATTAAGCCTCCGTTTCGGGCTGAGTCAATCAAGTGCTTTATTACTTTTTGCAGGACTTCAATGCAGATAGCAGAATTCATTCTAAGGTCCTGCTAGATGAAGTGAAGAGGTATCCCATGTCCTTCATTGCTTACTACCCCTAAAACCATGATGGATACTGGAAAATTATTTTGTATGATTCTTGACACTTCAAAAGAGTCTTTAGATAACCATAGACAATTTCTTCTTTTAACCTTATGATCTTGATCGAAGTCTTTTTCATCTGATAAAACAAAATCAGATCTTGTTTTGATGAATGTTTGAGTTTTGTTAGTTGAATTTTCGATTTGATTAAAGTTTTTGTTTGATTTTTTGAGAGAAATTATCCTTTCTTCAACACATACGTTTTGTATACAATATTTTCATAAATAACATTTCTTATTGTTCCCCCTGAGAGCTTATAATTTGTTGAATAAAGTTAAAATTAAGAATATCAAATGTAATTTTTCTAATTATTTTCGTTCTTTTTGAATACTTTTTTTTACTCTTCTGTCATTATTTCAGAATATATTTTTACTTAGTAAGATTTCTTTTAAGTTTCAATAATAAACTAACAAATTAATATATTTTGATTGTTAATGGGAAGTTTTTGTTTGTTGGTGTAGACTAATTTCGATTTTTTAATTTTTTAATTGAGAATTAATCGATAATTTCTGATTTGTTTTAATATGTACTTCAAGAAACTAAATTCTGATAAAATTGAGTTCAAGATCTTGTCACCAATAAGATATATGAATTTCGAGATCAAAATAAGTCGAACAGAATAAAAATTCTTTTCTATTTTTCAATTTCGTTTTTGGATTTTTCGTATTGATGTGTCTGATTATCAGGTTTTAATTTTGAGTAATTTAAATTACAATTTTAGATTATTTTGTGAACCACTGAAATAAGTTTCACCACAAATTGAAATGAAATCGTCCTTTACGTTTTATTTACGTTACTTATAATTTTTATTTTGTTTTAATGACAAGACTCTGGTGCTTAGCTATTGAGTTTTAATTTCAGCAAATCTATCACAAATGGTATGGACATATATAACTTTACTCAATTATTAATAACGATTCCTCTCAACATCACCAACATACCTGCATATATTCAAAAAATGACTCCTTGGAGCTTATGGTGATACGTTCTATTGTGAGTAACAAGGCATTCCATCAATAATTTTTTATTTAATAATTTAAAATATTTTGAAATGACCTTTCTAATATTCACTTTTTATTAAAAGAAAGTGAAAATTTCTGTCATTTTTTCTTTAAAATATATAATACTTTTAAAGTTACATTTTATATTAGTGTTCACAGTAGAAACTACATTCTTTCCTTGATTTTATCTCGTACATATATATTTTAAATTTTCACTAAAAAGGTAATATGAAAATGATTATTAAATTTAAGTTTGGTTAAGCAGATCAAATTGGACTTTTTACATTTATTGGGTTAAGAATATCGATAGTAGACTTTCTAGGAACTTAACATAAACTATATGTAAATTCAGAAATGATTTAGTGCACGTACGTTTAAAGTTAAAATTTGAGTGAATAAAAATATTGATTACGAAACGTTGAACTTTTAAAATGATTAAATGATAAAACGGATAAATGTTGATTGCAAAATTATAAACGATAAACTTTTTAATCGATCAACTAAGTTAAATTGTTTTATAAAAAATATTTGATATAAATCTAACAGCTTTATTTTTTAGTACAATTTTACTTCAGAGTTATAACCCGAGATAAAGAGTTAAGAGAAAAGTCAGATCACTCTTTGGTATCTTACTCTCACGAGCCCTCAGTTAAAAATTCGGTTCTCCGTCCTACTAGAAGTGAAAAACACAAAAAAAGAAAATACTGGGAAGTAAGAAAAAAGATAAAAATTACTTGATCCTAAGGTATTGGAGTAGCTGTCCAATCCTTAGTATTTATTTAATTTAATTAAAAACTTATAATTCGTAATCGAATTATAGCTTTTTATTTTTAATTACTATTTTTACTTCGTTATCGGTTCACCTGCGAGCAGTGTGAAACTCAAAAATTATTTTATTTTTGTAGTCAAATCTAATAAACTTATCACAATAAAATAATTTACTAACTGTTAAAGTTTTTCTTTCTCCATGAAGCTGGTCATCGAGACTAATTGTTCAATGGTCTGTTATTTGTCCTAGATTAGTGTCTGATGCTTCCTTCTGGTTAATTTTGATCCGAAGTTTGATCTACGGGTAAAGTTCGTTTTGATCTTCTTAGAGTCTAAATTTGTATAGATTTTTTGTGTTTTGATACTGAAACACTTCAGTATTTATATTATTTTATTTTTTGTATTTTTAATTATAGTAACTTTATGTTACTATCTTTAGAATTAATCTTTAAAATGTTTACTATAAATTTATTTATAGAAATATTAATTAAATTTTTTATTGAAAAAATTATTTATAGTAGCTTTACGTTACTAAACAATTTTTTTCATATATTTTATAAATTAATCATCAAAATGATTATTTTTTAATTAGTTATAATATTAGTTTTTTATATTTTATGTATTATTTTTACTATAATTTGATATTTTATATTTTAAACAGATAGGAAGGAAAATTAATTAAACTCCGGGTTTTAACTTTACATAAAAATAAAATTATATTTGTAAAGGACACAAAAAACAAATATATAAAAAGAACATAAAAAACACTAAAACACTAGAATGTTTTTCAGATTACTATGTTGTCATTTATTGTTTTTTCAAGAATTTGGGACCGAGTCTGGGAGTCTCCACAATATGATAGAGCTTTTTATCACGATGAACTAAAAAATCAGATAGTAAAGAGAATTGTGAATTAATTTTTCATTAGAATGGTACTTTAATGATTTTGAGGGCCTATTACACAAGACCAGGACAACCAGGATGAATATTAAATGGAAGGGGATAATATGCGAAATAAATACGAAGTGTTATAATGTCGGTAGGTGGTCACGAAGCAAAGCAGTGTATAAATATTAACATAACTAAAAGCTAGTAATATAAAAAATTTTATTCACTTTGGCAAATTTATTCGTTGATAAATTTAAACGAAAGGCTTTCGAAATTTTTATAACTTTTCAAAAATTATCATTAATAATGTTAAGTTCCTAAGAAAAATGAATAGGATTAACCAATCGGATAAAAAATATCGATTCAGGACTTTAGGTAACTTAACAATGCATTTATTGATCAAAAGGCTCTATGGAAAGTAGTTTGGAACTAATGCTACACAATGTAAAATAAAAAATTATGAACAGATCGAATCATTTCAAATACTTTTATTGATAAAAATCTAGCAAAGCAACTGATACAAATTAGTTAACAAAAACCTCCAATGGTTTAAAGAATCCTTTCAGAGTTACTTTGTAAGCTGTGGAAAGGCCATGAGAGAATTTTAAACAAGGAATTGTAAACAAAAAGAGAAGATAAGAAAATGAAAAATAATCCTTGTTGCAAAGAACTAGTGATTATTTAAAATTGAAAATTATTTTAGATATCTCTTATGTAACTTGAAACAAAATTACCAAAAGTTATGATTTTTTGGGATCTTTAGAAAAAGAGGTTTTGGCACCCGTAAACAATCCAAAAACAGAAATCACAAAGGAGCCGGAACCACAACCAAGAAACCAACCAAGAGCTGATGGACAGTGATTTCCCATAGATCATTATTGACATGTAACAGTTGATAAATTTTTGTGAATATGCAAGAAAAAACCGTGCTATGCTTACTTTCCTTGTATAATTTTATGTGTTATTTTATATTTTATTTAAGTTTCACAATTTACCGTTGCACGTTACCTTATGAAACAAAACATGAAGTACAAGAAAATAAGAAAAAGTTTAGCAATTAAACCATTGGACAAGGCTAAATGGTGTGATTTAGCGAAAAAGTGGTTGGCAGAAAATCACCTATGGGAGCGAACCATTTTTTCAGACGAAAAGTGGTTCTCCCTTGATGGGCCAGATGACTGGAGAACTTACACACAAAAATCAGAAATCATTTTTCGTCCCGGGCACCAGAAGAAAGATAAGGGGAATTATGGTATGGTGCATGGTTCTCCCAAATGGTCTGTTATCTTTTAGAATATTAAATAGAGACTTCAAAAGTCAGAATTACATAGATTTGCTTTGTCAAACTATTGTACCAATTTCTAAATTGAATTATGGGACAACTTCTGGTTCCAACACGACAATTCCAGAATCCATACGACAAGGATCGTTCAAAAATGGATGGATATTGCCAACTTCCAAGTATTACCATGGCCTGCTCGATCTCCAGACTTGAATATAATGGAAAATGTTTGGAAGATGTCATCTATGACAGGACACCACTTATGTCTGTAGATGATTTAACGGAAGGAATACGGAAAGCCTTTCACTTGATCAATACGATCAAACGAGGAGTTATTAAAAATCTTTATGATACTTTTAGAGGACGTTTCGTGAAAGTAATTGTAAAAAATGTTGATCAAATAAATAATTAATTGTGTGTTGCTTTCTTTCAAGCGGTGGCCAATAATTATGCACATATGAAAAATAAAATTTTGTAAAAATCAAATATAAAAGTTCAAAACTATAATTTAAAAGCGCGGAAAACAACTTTTAACATTTTTTGATGAAATTACTTAACAGAAAAGTTTTTTAAAATGATTAAAATTGCCTTTCTCAAGGTGACCAATAAATTTGCTCATCATTATATAACATTTTTTAAGGGTAGCCAAAAGATTTGCTCATTAGCATATGAAAAAATTTTAATATGTGGGTGGTTATATTTAGTAAGTTCTGTAATATAAGAACTTTTCTTAAATAGCAAAAACCCACATATTACTCTATTAATGGAAAGTTTTATTTCTAACCAATCAAGAGATCAGGGATGTGAAAATCAGAATTATATAAGCTCTTGGTTTTCTCATTCAATTCGCAATTAACTTCGCATTGACAAGTTAAGCTGATAATAATAAAAATTAATATTAAACACGCTTCGGCTATTTAAAAACATATCGATCTCTGTTGAGAAAAATCTAAATAATTAAATAATCATCAACGTATTCAGAGCAAATACTTTTTATTGTATTTCTCTTATTTCTGTTTTTTTTTCTCTTCGCTAATCGAATCTGCTTCGCTCTATGCGACAGAATACGTATCTTTGACATCAGGACTTCTTCGGTTATCGTAAAACCAAAAAGACTTTAATTAATTAATATTATTGTGATAAGAAAGAGTTGTATTTGTTTTACAAAATATATTTTTATAATAAAATCGTGTTATCTCAGTTGATTATAGTTAGATTTAGTTCGTATCTCAGAACACTCATTTGTTATACTACCTTTGAAGGCGTTGGTGAGCCCATGTCTAACCTATATTAATAGTGTTAGCATTTTATATTTTCGAGATTAGATCTCGCAGGATGCGTCAAACCAAACACTTACAGATATATAAAGATGAATAATAATAACAAAAATAATTGAATTTACCTAATAACGATGTAGCATAAATTAATTCTGAATGACGAATGAATTGTCTGTTGTTTAAATATCTTCGTCTTGGTATCTGACTGCGTATATTGTTTTTGTCGGTTGACGTATTGTCCTTACGATTTTACTTAATATTTTTGTCTGTCAAACTTAACAATTAATCTTCGCCCGTCTATGGAAAAATCATCACCTTAATGTGTTGTGTTCTTCATTCTATTGTTGCTGCACAAAGTTACACTCCATTTGAATCAAAAACTCCACAATAATACTTTATCCGCACCGTATAAACTGAGTCAAAACATCCACAATAAAACTTTATTGACAAAACACAATCACAATTAAATATACTGATCACCACGAAGTCACTCGGTAAATAACCGAAAATAAAAATAAGTAATGATAAAAATAAACACAACTACTATTATAATGAAAGAGATGAAAGAAATGGTCACCAAGAGTTTTCGGAAAGTAACACAAAAATAAATAAAACAATCTCACCAAGAGCGACAAGGGGTCTCCGGGTCACCCTCTGGGTCCTTATCAGATTTACTTGGGATTCCCAAACTCGATGGGTCCCTTGTAAAATCCATTTGCATAATCATAGACTTGAGATAAAATTACTGTGAACTGGAATCGTTTTCCTCAAAAATATCCTCAATGTCGTCGGCAAAAATATTCTTGGTCGTAGTTTCTGACCAATTTCTGGGAATAGCCGCTTCTTTATATAGTCATAGAGATTGGTCTTTGATCACCAATCCCTACGTTTAGAGTCGGCTATTTTCCCTAATTGCCATTAATCAACTCTATCTCCACGCCGAGATTTTGACATAATGCTTTAAAAACATAAAAAAATAAAATTTCTCTTTAAAAAATTTTATTATTATTATTAATAATTGATAATATCACTATTATTTATTACTATTCTTATTATTACTATTTGTTCAAAAAGCCAACAAAGGTAACAAGAAAGGATACATATCTTATGTGGTTATTGAAATTATATTTGACAAGATTAAGAGATCGACAATATTTACAGTGATGGATTTACAAAAATGATACAATCAATTAGCTACGGATGAGTAAAACAAGAAAATCTCGGCTTTTGTGACAATCAAAGAATTGTATCTATACAATAAAGTGCCTTTTGAATTGACGGAAGTACCTGCAACTTTCAAATCAATATATATTTTTCTATCCTTTGAACTGAAATATTTTTAATATTCAATACTTTACAAAGAGAAAATTCAGGTACATAAATGAGATATATTATAATATAAACTTGGCTGCTTTCAAAAACAATGAACATTAAGTTGATTTAAAATAGCAATTTTTCTATATAAATTCTACTAAAATGTGGGTAACCTAAATTATAATGTTAATTTTTTGTTAGTGCTAAAATTTCATAAGCTGCTATACATTTCTGACCAAGTACCGTTTTGTTATCGTATTAAAACATTAATATAAGCTCAGTTTTATTCAGCGCTCAATAAAAGCTTTGGCTGTGAATGGATCGTAGAAGGAAATCTATCAATTTTATTTTAAACAGTGAACGCTTTCAACTGTTCAAATAGTTTGGCACAAAATCCATCTCTATTTTTCTGATGTAAATTATAGAAAAATAATTTTCCAATAAAATGAAATCTAATTACGTCATTATCCATCAACTATCATCTCAAAGCATGTAGAATGATAATTGACTTGTATTCTATCCGATTCCACTTACGGATCGCTTCCCATTTCTTGGTAATTATAATTTGCATATCATTGTTTATGAAAAGAAATCTTGATAATGCACTTGATTCACCATTTTAAGTTTTTTCATAAAAGAACAAAGGAATTAAAATTAAACTTAAATAAAAATAAATTTTAAACCTAACCATTTTTTGCTCATTAATGAAAAATTTTATGACTCAGCCTTTATTAATTTATTAAAAAAATTAATCACTCGATAAGTTTTAATTTTATTATACACTTTTTCACCTTTGTAACTAAATTGGATAAATCAATAAAATTTTTAAAATTAATTTCAGATTATTTATTAAATTTTTCAAATATTAAAAAATATTTTTCATTTTTAAATTTTAAATCAACATTACTAATTTATAAATATAAGTACTATAAAAATAAAGATCTCTGTACATTACCCTAAAATTATTATAAAAAATAATTTTTTTAATGTGGATAGTACTTATAAGTATGAAATAAGTGCAATTTTATATTAATTTACATTATATTTTTAGTAATAAACAGAGATATTTATTTGTTATAGTACTTACATTTATAAAGTAATAAAAATGTAATTTTAAAATGTTAATTAAAAATGTCAGGAACAAACTGAACATTATATATTTATTGAGAAATAATTCAAAAAAGATTTAAACAGAAAATAAATAAAAAATTAAAATAAAATCATTGGATTTAAATAAAAGAATAAAAGTCAATTAATTAATTATTCGTATTATCAATAAGATTTAATAATTTAAAATCGCTAAATGAATGCATAATAATTTGAATTTTTATTGGATAATTTTAATTAAAAATTTATAATTCCATATTATTGGTTTATGTATTTTCATTATGTAATCATTAGCATCAATCTGTATCCAAAATCTAAGTGGTTTATTACTGAAGTTGTGCTTATAACATTTAATTCCACACAGTTAACACACAAATAACAAAAGTCTATAAGTTCATTTAACAATATCATTGAGATACTTTCAATTAATTATGAATCAATTCGCACGACTCAGAGCCAGTTTTAAGTATCAAAAAAGATCGAAATCTGTAGACAGTTCAATTAAAGAACCATTATATTCAAATGGTAATCATTTCGAAGATTTTAGGAAAGTGTCTGATTCCGATGTTAGTCAACCTTCCAATCAAAATCAATATCCGAGTTTCGAACCACAAAAGAAAAATGGATCTTTTCAAAAGTTATTATATGAACTGAAGAAATTCAAATTAGATTCGGATCTGATAAGAAAAATTTTCAAAAAACGTAAATATGCCAAGCACAAGTCCTTCAAGCTATCAACTGGCAGCCGAAGTTTTTCTCAAACCGAATTCGTGGATGTCGATATTCTTGATGACTTCAACAATGAAAATTATCATATTAATCGCAAATACAGTCGCAGCGAATCCAGTCTCGAACACATTAATTTGGAATTTAGTGGACAGCTGCTAAAATCCAAAAGTCAAAAAAATTCTTTTTCTAACCAGCTCAGGAAATCGTTCAAGAAGATAACGATAAAAAACAAATCATACAATAAATATCACGGATTGCAAGATAAACGGAATAATGATTTGAAGCTCTCTTTCTGAGAAAAACAATTGTATTTTAGAAATTTTATAAATGAAGAAATTAACATCAATTTGGATAAATTTAATTTATTTGAAAATAAATAGTTAAATGCATTTATTTTTTATACAATATAAATATAATTAATAGGCTGATAATCTACTTACACATGTTTATGTACACGAGAGCTAGCATCTTATGACTGATAATAGTAACAACATTAATTAAGGTATTACATTGAAGTTAATAATTATATAGATTTCAATACATTAATAATAATAATAATAATAATAATAATAATAATAATAATAATAATAATAATAATAATAATAATAATAAT